>CAIGQQ010030030.1:8045-21902 GCA_903798035.1 Danio albolineatus | reverse complement strand
ATTAGGTAGCCTACTATGTTAGGTGTGCAATCTGACACAATGACAAGGACACAAATCATAGAAATAAACTTCTTTATTTTGGTCTCTTGTCAAGCCCAGATCTAAAACGACAGGGGTTGCAATCGCATCATTGTGTTGACTTCAATCACTCGCGCTTCATCTGTGTCTGCTTACTGCGCAGGCTGCGAAACACCCCCCCACCCCATGTAATGTAATGATTGTGAGGGCGCAGGTGAGACGTCATTTTTCGAGACACTCAAATACATCACGTGCGCTGTGTATGCGACGTTTATAAGTCATGTACAACATTTATTGCAAACTGAAATAAATATATTTAGATTTTATAGTTTGGAATTTGATGTTTTACGAGATTATTTACATTTTGTTTGCGATTATTTAGCGTTTAATTAAGAATTTTGCAGGATCGCAAAAATTCGCAACTTTTTTATTTTTGCGTTGGATTCAGCGATCGCAGAATCGTGAAATACTAGGGGGTCTGATATCTAATCATTCAGAGTTATTAAAATAGAGCTCTTCTGAAAAGAGCACAATCTCATTTGCATTTAAAGCCACAGTCACCAGAACACCACACCGGAGATTAAAGCCTGAAAGGGTCAGTTTCAGTAAGCGCTGCTTTTGAAGGTTCTGCCAAATGAAATCACCCGTTTCCACTGAGTGGTACAGTACGATACGGGTCGGTACGCTTTTATGGTCGTTTCCACTGTCAAAACTTACCAAAAAGCCTACCTTACTGTACCGTACCACTTTTTGGGGACCTTTTGCAAAAAGCAAAGGAGCAAATGATTGTTTCCGCAACCTCAACATACTGCCACGTTTCACTATTATCATCACCTTCTGGACTATTATGAACTCTAAATGACAGAATTACTCTCTAACAGAGGTCACGTGTGCTGGTGAGGATTACAGATACAGAGGTTTGCACTGACTGTGGGCTATATGTTGCGTGTTTTTGGAGCCAATTAAGGACTAAATGTATCCTGTGTAGTCGACATTTCCTCAAGCGAGAATGACGTCGACTGAAACTTTGTCGTACACCACACACACCATCGGTACCCTTTTGGCAGAGGAAACGCAAGCCTGATACTATGGAAAAAAATAATAATGATAAAAAAAAAAAAAAAATTGTTGTTAAGTTGTTAAGTCGCAATTCTGAGTTATAAAGACAGAATCGCGAGTGATAAATGATGTCAAATGGCCATAAATGGAGTTTTAAAGATGCATGCAACATTAGCTCATCATCACAACATAAAGCCTATATCTGATTTATTGTTCATCACGCTTTCAAGAAGGAATATATATGCTAGTTGAGCTCGGCTCTGTTTATTGGTATGGATTTGTTCTTTTTTAATTATGCCGTTTGCACCATTTGGTCTAAATAGCAGCTATAAAGCATTAAACAGAGCGCCTGAAACTATCAGCTGTAAGTTGCATGATTTCTCCAAAAGTCTAATAATTATATGTGTAACTATATAATAATCTACATTTTGTTGCAGCTGTTATTTGTTTCATTACAAGAGTGCCCTCGTGTGGTGTACTTGGGAGCTGCAGACAGCCTATGTATCGTTCATACACATTTGAATGGGCTGTATTAGTTCATATTTCAGTTCAGTAAAAGTGGCAACCAAATATTGTGTCCTCCGGGCCTTTATTGGGGAAACTGGGCTGCGAATCCAGACCACATCACCAGCAGAACCTAAAAAGAGTGTTTAACACGTCATTCTTGGTATCGCCATAACAGGAAACTCCTTAAAACTCACAATTGCGACTTAATAACTCTGAATTCTGACTTTATAACTCGGAATTCTGACATTATAATATTTTTTTTATTAATATAATTTTTTAATCATTATTATTAGAATAATTTTTTTTATTGGTATATATATATTTTATCATTTAGTGGCGGAAACGGGCTTCCATATGATACAGTGCATCCGGAAAGTTCATAGCGCTTTACTTTTTCCACATGTGTTTGTTACAGCCTTATTCCAAAATGGATTAGATTTATTTATTTCCTCAACATTCTTCACACAATCCCCCACAATGACAATGTGGAGAAAGAGTTTTTGAAATTGTTGCAGATTTATTAAAAATAAAAGACCTGAAGAATCACGCTGAATTATTTTCAAATAATATTTTTTCCTTCAGCTGTGTGTAGGTGTGCGTCTGCTGATCAGTGTGTCGGGTCTGCAGTGTCTTCCTTGACCGTGTGTGTGTGTGTAGATACCTGCAGACCAGCGCTCTGCTCGCCAGCGACACCAACCTTAGCGATGAAGAGAGAAAACACTTCTGCCAGGAGATCCTGACCTTCGCCAGCCAGCCAGAGGGCAAAGGTCAAGACAGAGGTCAGCCAGCAAACACACATATACACATCAGAAATATGAACACACACTGGGTGGACTTCAGTAGGGCTGCACAGTAGATTGATTAATGATCGTTAACGTGATGATGAGACTTCATAAACACTGGCTCCTGTGTGGGGCGACGAGGAGCTCATATTAATACTGATGTATATATTTATAAATTATTATTATTATTAGAGAGTGTTAGTGTTGGATTGTCTCCAGAACAAACCACTGTTATACAACAACTCGCCTAATTACCCTAACTTTACCCTAATTACCCTAGTGAAGCCTTTAAATGTCCCTGTAAGCTGAACACTAGTGTCCTGAAGAATATCTAGTCTAATATTATGTGCTGTCATCATGGAGAAGAGAAAAGACATCAGTGATTAGACATTAAAACTATTATGTTTATTAATATTTTGAAGAAATGGTCTCTTTAAGGAGCACTTGGGAAATATATTTCAATAATAACATGCAGGAGAATAATGTTAACTTCAGCTGGATGTAAATGTGTATAACATGTTTATTTCTTCATGTTTTGTGTATTTATTTCAGCGGTATTATTCAATAATGTGTCTGTGTTTAGAGGATCTGAGTGTTTCCTCTGTCTTATTATAAAAGAGAGCTGCTGAATTGTTCTGCTTCTACTTGGATTTGCATTATAAACCTTAAATATAAAGTCAGATGTGTTTATTTCTGTGGTTTTCAGCTTTTATCGTCTCAGAATCGTTCAGCAGAAATCTGCAGGGTGTTCTGTTGATTGTCTTTAGCGGTTTAGGCAGGTACTTTAATCACGAGGGCCAGACAGAATCTGCAGATGGTTTGAGCTGTTTCTGCGCAGAGTTTTGAGAAGAATCTTCAGATTTATGCTGTATTATTTGTGAATATCGTAACTAAAAACAGAATATATCAAATAAAAAATAAAAATATTAATGTTTACAAAGCAAATCCAATGAGAACCACTTATTTGGTAAACAAAGCAAGTCTCTCGGATCATACAAATCCACTAAAAGACAGAAAATACGACTTTACAAACTGAAAACTGTAAATAAATCAGATGCAGATTTTCACATTTGTCAATAATATCACTGAAATTAACTTAAAAACTGAACAAACACAGTTTTACACACATTTACAAAAGTAAATATACAGTAGGGCTGGGTGATCTACCTGAAATCAAAATCTTCATTGATTAAACATTTTAACTATAACTGTAAGCTGAATTCTAGTGTCCTGAAGAATATCTAGTCTGATATTATGTGCTGCCATCATGGTCAAGAGAAAGACATCAGTTATTAGAGATGAGTTATTAACACTAGTTTGATTAGAGATGTGTTGGAGAAATCTCTGTTAAACAGCACTCTGGAAACGTTTGAAAAGAATAGTTTTGTGTTCATAATTCTGTCCTAAACGGTCAGTATATGATCTTTTAGCATTTAATAAAATGTGTGAATGTGAATGTTATGATGGCAGTACTCAGTAGTCTAGTGTTTGTCCTGATGTGGTGCAGCGCAGGTTAATCCATCAAGGCCATTCTCTGATCACTTCTGTACACTGACTCCAACTCATCTATCAATGATTCTAATTGCCTTTTGTGTGTGTGTGTGTGTGTGCCTGCATTTGTGTGCGTGCATTTGTGTATTCATGTGTGCGTGCATTTGTGTGTATTTGTATGTATGCATGCGTGTTTGTGTGCATATGCATTTGTGTGTATTTGTGTGTATGTATGCATGTGTGTTTGTGTGCGTATGTATGTGTTTGTGTTTGTGTGCGGATGCATTTTTGTGTGTGTTTGTGTACGGATGCATTTTTGTGTGTGTCTGTGCGGATGCGTGTGTGTGTTTGTCTGCGGATGCATTTGTGTGTTTGTGTGCGTATGCATTTGTGTGTATTTGTGTGTATGTATGCATGCATGTTTGTGTGCATATGTATTTGTGTGTTTGTTTGTGCGCGGACGCATTTGTGTGTGTTTGCGTGCGTATGCATTTGTATGTATGTATGCATGTGTGTTTGTGTGCGGATGCATTTGTGTGTATTTGTGTGTATGTATGCATGCGTGTTTGTGTGCGTATGATTTTGTGTGTGTGTTTGTGTGCGTATGTATTTGTGTGTGTGTTTGTATGCGGATGCATTTGTGTGTGTGTTTGCGTGCTTATGCATTTGTGTGTATGTATGCATGGGTGTTTGTGTGTGTTTGTGTGCGGATGCATTTGTGTGTGTGTATGCATGCGTGTTTGTGTGTGTATACATTTGTGTGTATTTGTACGTGTGCATCCTTGCATGCTTATGTGTTTGTGTGCATTTGTGCATGTGTCTATATGTGCATGGTTGTGTGTGCGCGTATGCATTGTTTTGTGTACACATTTGTGCGTGTGTGTGCATGCATATATGTGTGTGTGCATGTGTGTGTGTGCTTGCATATGTGTGTGTGCATGTATATACGTGTGTGTGCATGCTTGCATGTGTGTGTGTGTGCCTGCATGCGTGTGTGTGTGTGTGTGTGTGTGTGCCTGCATGCGTGTGTGTGTGTGTGCAGTGTCTCTCAGCATGAGTTCTCTAGCGGTCCTGCAGGAGCTGATCTTCTGTCCAGCCTCCGCTGTGGTTCACGTGGGTGCGGAGCTGCAGATAGAGCTGCGCGTGTGCAGTCTGCAGCCGCTGCCGGTGTGTGTGCAGCAGTTCTCCGCCGCTCTACACTTCAGCACGGATCCGCCGGGCACACACACACACAGACGCTCCGCTCAGCAGGCGTGTGGCAGCGTGGCGTTCCCTGCGCTCAGCCCGGTGAGTGTGTCTCCTGTGCTGGAGCTGTGTGAGGTGACGGAGCTCAGTCCGTCTGACAGCGCGCTCAGCTCCGCCGGCGTGGCCTGTAAGAACACACACCTGCTGATGCGCAGGCCGGACAGCGCCACCTCTCTGCAGACGGGCGGCACTGCAGCGGCGGCGGCGCTGGAGGAGGCAGAACACATGCTGAGGGCCACAGATGTCACGCTGCAGCCCGGACACAACACCATCAGCTTCAGCGCGCCGGTAACACACACACACACACACACACATCACTGGCTGCAGCCGCGCTCACACTGCACTTGTTCAAAAGTAATGCATGTGTCTGAAGTCACCTACTGCTCTAGGCTGGGTTATACTTCTGCATCGAGCGATCATCTGGCGTACCTGTCAACATTGGGATGGGAAAATAAGGGATACGCCCACCATGATAAGGGATAACACCCACCCCATATTAAACATTAAAAATCACCATATTAAATCTGTTCTTCTGGAGCTGTTTCGTTGTAAATAACGCTCAGTAACATATATTTTTAAATATTATCTACAAAAGAAAATGTAATAGTATACAACAGCAAACAGTTCAGCTTATTAAAATTAGTTACTATATAGAAATAGAAACAAGTTATCAAATAATCTTGCACAAGTTATCTCACACATTCTGAATAAAGAGCAGCGAATGAGTCATTTAATATGATGATGTTTAGTTTTATTACATTAAATAACAGAGGCGTCACTTTAACACTGCACACATCTAACGCTATAATGAAGCATTCGACTGCTTTCCTCACGCTTTATGCTCATTTAGGACTAAATTAGTTGTGTTTGAAACAAAAAACCATCAAGATGGCCATCTTTAGCTGTTATTATTATTAATGATGTGTATATGTCTGTTCAAACAAGCACACTAAACCCAGACTATCGCTCCGCTTCAGATCGCGTGTACAGAATGTGTTTGGGAAACAGCGTCTGTTTCTCACTATGGAGCGCGTCTGACAGTCACGCACCGCTTTATGACTGTACTGAGGATTGCACAGGAGGAGCGACGGCACCTGTAATGAAAAGGAAAGGGAATCCCGCCGTTTTTATATTTATTTCAGAGTGTTTAACGCCTAAATAAAGCGAAAGCACAGAACTGACTCGCATTTAAGAGCAAGGGGCGGCCCCTGGTGGTGCGGCGGTATGGGTTGCGTATAGGGAGGATCGACTCTTTAATGTTTATCGCCACCCTTCAGAGAAAGACTGAAAATACGGGAGAAATACGGGAAAACACCTTTACGGGATGATAGCGGGATAGAGCTGTAAAATTACAGGAGAATCCTGGGAGAAACAGGAGGGTTGACAGGTATGTCATCGGGACCCCTGGCGCCAGCCTTGCGTTTAGTCGTGCATTTATACTTCTGCTGCTGTTTGTGCTGCTCTGCAGTAACTCTTCTGAAGCACTCGCTGGCAGCAGATGTTTATGTTCCTCTCTGTCGAGTCTCTTCACGGGAGTTTAGTGTTTTCTGAACGCTACAAGTAGCTCAAACTCGCTCCTTCAGCGGCGGGAGCTGGCAGACGTGCAGCAGCTTTAAATTATAAGATAAACACAAATCCACAGTCTCCATCTGGAGCTCCTTCACAGGACTGGACAGTAGTTCACACTCGCTCCAACACTCGCTCGTCTTTTTGAGAGGTCAGCGTCGGCGTCAGCCACGGCGAGGGCTATGCGACCGAGTGAAGGCTGCGCTGGACCTAGGGGTGGGCGATATGGAAAAAATATCATATCACGATTTTTTTCTGGGGAAATCCTGATTCTCGATTTTTATCCCGATTCTTTTTCCAAGTTGGTTTTTTAAGACCATTTTGCAAATTACAAAGGTACAATACAACCGAACGTCCCCATATGAAAATATACTCTTACCATGTATGTTTAAGAAAATTTTAATTAAGTGAAAATGTAATAAATTTAGTTCAGTCAAAAAACAGCCGCTATAGTTCTGAAGTGACGTGCGTCTGTTCAATACAGCACGAGCTGCAGTTGAAGGCTGCGCAGAGCGTGAGTCACCTGACATTAAGCGAGTGGAGCTGGCACCCGAAAACATTTGGATATGATTGAAGAAAAGGCCTTTTGTAAAATGCACTGATATTGTTCATAGAGATGCAATGATTAGCCGATTGTACTATTAACCGCGCTTAAATTCATATGGTAAATTAATCGTAAAGTCTGCGTTTCTGTTGCACGGAACAAAACTGCTGCATCTAAACAAATTTAACTGTGTGCTACTTTAAAGCACCGAGCTTATACCGAGGCTAATACACACGCTTATTGGATTAACTATAGCAGCAGGCCGTTCATATATTGTGTTTATTCCGCATGCAAGTTCATTATTCCCAATCGAGACATGAGCATATTGGGAGCGGTGAGCGCATGGCTCGCAAGCGGACCTCCAAGCACACACAGTAGAAATGATTTCCCGCTGTAGTGTTGAGAGTTGTACCTGGCTTTCAGTACAAGTACCAAGACCAAGATGGCGGCGCGTGAACAACGCGAGGCCCAGCGTCTCTCCAGTTTTTGCAATTTTGCAGTATTTTTCCTGCTAATTTCGGGTCTGTTCGTGCAGAACAGTTGTGCCTTTACATCGTACACCCGACAGGAGATTTTGGATATTGGTTTGTGCATTCCGGACAGTTTTATCAGCAATCTTCGACTCATTCCAGCGATCGCTAGATCAACCGAGTCTCAGCGCTCTCCCCGGCCGGGCGGAAGTGCTCGAAGACGGCGTAGCGAGCGTAAACAAAGGAGGGGAAAGCGTGGAGGGCTAAGAGCTAAGCTAAAGCTAACACCACACCGGCTCTCTTTACCCAGCATTTTCCTCGCCAATGTACGGTCTCTGGTGAACAAAATGGATGAGATTCGACTACGCATCACCCACAGCAAAAGATTATGGAACTGTAATGTCATGATTTTCACAGAAACATGGCTAAACGGCGGGATACCAGACAACGCTATATCGCTAACTGAGCACCACACATTCCGAGCGGACAGAACAGCGGATGACTCCGGTAAGACCAGAGGCGGAGGATTATGCATTTATGTTAACAAATCTTGGTGCACAAACTCTGTCATCGTTGGGAGACATTGTTCTGTTAACCTGGAATTTCTAATGGTTAAATGCAGACCGTTTTATCTGCCGCGGGAGTTCACCTCCACCATCATAACTGCTGCTTATATTCCTCCCGATGCTAATGCTACGTTTGCAATGAACGAACTCCATGCGGCCATCAGCAAACAACAGACTGCTCACCCGGAGGCTGCCTTTATTGTTGCGGGGGATTTTAATCACTCAAACTTAAAGACAGTGCTCCCCAAATTCCATAAAAACATTTTGTGTCACACCAGTGGAAACAAAACTTTGGACCAGGTGTACACAAACATGGCTGACGCCTACACGGCGACCCCCCTCCCCCACTTGGGTCAATCAGATCACCTTTCTTTGTTCCTCACCCCCAAGTACTCACCCCTCATCAACCGTGTGAAGCCATCAGTGAGGACCATCAAAGTGTGGCCAGCGGGGGTAGACTCAACGCTCCAGGACAGGTTTCAACACACAGACTGGAGTATGTTTGCATCCCAGGCCACCCGCGGCTCTCACACAGACATTGACAGTTACACTTCCTCTGTTCTGGAACACATCAACTCTACCATAGACAGTGTTACTACCCAGAAACAGATCACAACATACCCAAATCAAAAGCCATGGATGAACAAGGAGGTGCGCCTCCTGCTGAAGACACGCAACACTGCCTTCAGATCAGGTGATGCACAGGCCTACAGCACTTCCAGGGCTAATCTGAAGAGGGGCATCAAAAAGGCCAAGCACTGCTACAAGCTGAAGCTAGAGGAGCACTTTTCCAACTCTGATCCTCGGCGCATGTGGCAGGGCATCCAGGCCATCAGCAACTACAAACCCAGCCATTCCACACCCACAGCCACAGATGTCTCCTTCCTGAACGAGCTAAATGACTTTTATGCCCGCTTTGAAAGAGACAATAAAGAACCCAACACCAAGATCACTTCCTCAATCGACCACTCACCCATCACACTCACCTCCTCAGAAGTTTGCACCGCACTGAGTCGGATCAATGTGCGTAAGGCTGCTGGACCAGACGGTATTCCTGGGCGCGTCCTCAAAGCATGTGCAGAACAGCTCGCTGGGGTATTCACAGACATTTTCAACCTGTCCCTTAACCTAGCAGCTGTGCCTACATGCTTTAAAACCACCTCCATCGTGCCAGTGCCGAAACACTCTAGCCCAACATGCCTGAATGACTACCGCCCTGTAGCACTCACACCCATCATCATGAAGTGCTTTGAGCGGCTGGTCCTGACACATCTGAAAGACTCTCTACCACCCACACTGGACCCACATCAGTTTGCCTACCGTGGCAACAGGAGCACAGAAGATGCAGTCTCCATAGCACTGCACTCTGTACTCACACACCTGGACAATACAAACACTTATGCACGAATGCTGTTTGTTGACTTCAGCTCAGCATTCAACACTGTCAGACCCTCTAAGCTGCTGATCAAACTTAGAGAGCTGGATATCAACACGTTTCTCTGCAACTGGGTTATGGACTTTCTGACTAACAGACCTCAGAATGTTAGATCAGGCCACATCTGCTCCACCACCATCACACTCAACACTGGTGTACCTCAGGGCTGTGTGCTGAGCCCCTTCCTCTACTCCCTTTTTACCATCGACTGTAGGCCCATGAACAGATCCAACACCATCATCAAATTTGCAGATGACACCACAGTGATTGGTCTAATCAGCAACAATGATGAGACTGCCTACAGGGAGGAGATACAGCATCTGGCCACTTGGTGCACCAACAATAATCTGCTCCTTAACACCACCAAGACCAAGGAGCTCATTGTGGACTTCAGGAAGGGACGAACAGGCTCACATGATCCCGTCAACATCAATGGGATGGCCGTCGAGTCTGTCTCATCCTTCAAGTTCCTGGGGACCCACATCTCAAGGGACCTCTCCTGGACCACCAACACCTCCAGTCTGGTCAAGAAGGCTCACCAGCGCCTATTTTTCTTAAGGCAACTTAAGAAGAACCAGCTGTCATCAGCCGTCCTGGTGAACTTCTACCGCTGCACAATAGAGAGCACTCTGACCAACTGTGTTACAGTCTGGTATGGAAACTGCTCTGTTGCTGAGCGCAAGGCCCTGCAGCGGGTGGTGAAAACTGCCCAACGCATCACAGGGACTCCACTTCCTGCTATAAAAGACATCCAGGAAAAACACAGTCTGCGCCGAGCTCGCAGTATTCTTAAGGACTCCTCTCACCCTGCTCACAGACTGTTTTCTCTCCTGCCTTCCGGCAGGCGCTTCAGGCTTACTCGGACTAAAACCAGCAGACTGAGGAACAGCTTTTTCCCCAGAGCTGTCTCCCTTTTGAACTCTGCCACCCACTGACTCTTCTGACCCCCACACTCACCCCCCACTCTCCTCATAACTTATACTCCTCACAGTTACTGCACTACTGAACATTTGCACATTTAAAAATTGCACATATTCATTGCACTGATTCACTTATCATTGCACTGATTCACTTATCTGAACTGTACGCACCCACTGTACATAGACATCTGTAATTATGTTTATCTGCACACTTTTGATTATTAATAAGCAACCTACACTGCACTGATTCATTTATGTGAACTGTACATACTCACTGTACATATACATTTGTAATTATGTTTATCTGCACATTTTTGATAATTAATAAGCAACCTGCATTGCACTGATTCATTTATTTGAACTGTACATACCCACTGTACATGTACATTTGTAATTATGTACACACCCACTGTACACATACATTTGTAATTGTTTATCTATCTGCACTCTTATTATTAATATCAACCTGTACGTACAATCATTTATTGTAAATCTGGGCTCATAACCAAGTCAACCTGTATATAATGTTCATAGTACATCCATCTGTAAATATCACCATAGTTTTTCTATAACTGCACCTTATAATTTATACCTGTATTCTGCACTTGCTGCTATTGCACTTCTGGTTAGACCTAAACTGCATTTCGTTGCTTTGTACTTGTACATGTGTAATGACAATAAAGTTGAATCTAATCTAATCTAATCAAATGTAAACAAAAGATACGTTAGATTAATTATTACAAATTATTAAAATGATTATGAATGAACGAACACAGATAATAACAACGGTTCATTTAAATTCTTAGCTAATATATAGATTAAATTAACATTAGACAAAAACTGTTTTTATTTATTCTTATTTTTAATGATCTCTTCATTGTTCTGTCATTTATTTTGATTGTGAAAATTATTTATGTGATACGAGCATGCGAGTCTCTTGCTTGAGCGGCATTAATGCGTCCTGAAGTAAAGTGGCTATAAACTGCAGCAAGAAAGTCATTGTATGCAGAACCACAGAGCGTTATCTGTCAAGTATTTTTATGAAAACTGTTCATCTTTACTGAAAGCTGCGCTTGAATGCTAGCCTCAGGCATCGCGCAGCTGTCAGTCAGTCTGTCAGTCAGCATGTACCCATAAAGAGTTAAACAAATGATGCAGCACTACTACGGTTACAGAAAAGTTCCCGCTGTTATAATTCACTTACCTTTTAATATGTTTTGGTGCGATTATAATCCGCTATTTAAAAAAAAACGACAGACGACTGAATGTTTTGAATGAAAAGCAGTAATGTAGCCTTGGCGGGATGAATTTAGTTGTGGCGCCCCGTCATGGAAGAATGAATGAAGCATTGGCACAGCACTATATATGGCGATACAACGATTTTTCTGGAAAAGTGGATCGTGCGGTAATTTTGATCGTCCACAATCAAATATCATATTATCGCACAGCCCTAGCTGGACCATACACGTGCGCTTGATGCAGAAGTATAAATCAGTCCAGTGGTTCCCAATGTTTGCCGGAGACCCCCTTTTCCTCCAGAGAATACTGTAAGGCCCCCTCCACCTTTGATGATATGAAATGTAGAGATTAAGTAATAAAATTAAATTGTATTAAATTAATGATATTGAATTGTATAAGTTTGCAGTGAGGATCACTAAGTAATGCTGTTTTCAGACCACTGGTGTGTTTATCACTATATCAAGATGTTCATACACAAATAATAGTCTGATGTCATATATAACACTAAACATCAGTAGGCTGTTTGTAACTGGAGAATGGAAGCCTGTGGCCTTTAAATTGACTTTATTAGTTGCCAATGGACTTGTTTCACGAGCATGTTATGACGCGTTTATCATAATCTTAAATCCTCAAAGGTTTTTAATATTCAGGCTTTTTAAAAAGCGTTTAAACACTTGTATGTATTTCTGTATGTCGTATATCATATTCGCTTCAAATTACAAAAAATTATTCAGCGTTGCTAATGCAGCGTCTGTGGGGCAGGACAGTAAATCTGACGTTACTCTCTCCTCTGGCTGCCGTCTCTGTCTCACACTATTGTTTTCCTCTTTCTGAAAGTCTTTATAACACCATCCTGGAGGTTTTATCTCATTATTTGAGCTAATAAGATTATAAATAAATGATTTGTTGTGTTCTCCCATTCACTGTAAACACTCATCAGCCAATACTAATGTAGGAGAGGGTTATCTCCTGACAGCTCCCAGAGTAAATGAGGGAAAATACATCTCAAATAAACCCTTTTCATATCAAATAATCCACTTTCTTATTTATTAAATCCACAAATATATATATAGTAGTCATTTATAGTGTATTTATGTTCACATTGATAGATATTTCAGTGTTGATTTATTATCTCCAGCTGGTTTCACTAACAGCAGAGAAGGTGTTGTTGATGTCCGGATAACTGGATCAACCGTGTGTGATTTCAATATTTGTGTGTGTGTGTGTGTGTGTGTCAGAGCCAGAAGCCGGGCACGTACACACTCCGTCAGCTGTGTGCGACTGTGGGCCGTGTTCAGTTCGTCCTGCCGCATCTGTATCCTGTGGTTCAGTATGAGGTTTATTCCCAAGAGCCTCAGCTCAGCATCCAGCCGCTCACAGGTGTGTGTGTGTGTGTGTGTATGTAGTGTGTGTGTGTGTGTGTGTGTGTGTGTGTGGTCACTCTGACTGGTGTGTGTCGCGTCTCCTCAGAGTGTCTGTTAGCTGGTCTGCCGCAGCAGGTTCAGTTCTGCATCCAGACGGGTCACTACAGCGTGAAGAAGGGCGACGCTCTGCAGCTCAGCAACACCGACTCCATGCCTGTGCTGCACACACACACCTGCAGCGCGCGCGTCCGCAACAGCAGCGGAGGTACACACACACAGTAGATAAAAGCTTTAGTTTCCTCTTCAGCTGTTATGTTTTCTTTGATAAATGATTGTGTGTGTGTGTGTGTGTGTGTGTGTCAGATGTGGTGTGTGAGAGCGCTCTCTCCATCCAGTCGTCAGAGAAGGTGACCAGCATCTCTCTCCCTGCGACTCCGGCCTATCACACACTGGAGTTCCAGCTGGAGGTGCTCTGCCGTATCCCAGAATGCCCTGCGGCGGCGCGTGTGGAGAGCGAGCGGCTCACCAACGGACAGATCAGCCATCGAGCGCGCAGCAGGACACGCTACAGCAGCGGCACCGCCATCATCGACCAGAAGGTCACACACACACACACACACACACACACACACACACACACACACACACACA
>CAIGQQ010030029.1:0-14188 GCA_903798035.1 Danio albolineatus | reverse complement strand
ATCAGATTATGAGGCTAAAAGAAAATGTCTGTTTTGTGATGCTTTGCTGTCATTTTTAGGTCAGCCAGGTTTTGTTTTGCAATAAAATACCTGCACATTTTCCTTAACATTTTTAGAAATGATTTTTGACACATTATTTAAAATATGTGGCTAAGAAATAGCAAATAGCTTTTCTTTCTTTTTTTTGGTGGGGCCAGTGAAAAATTTTGACAGGGCAAGTAAAAATCTCAACCACTGGTCCAATCGGGCCAGTAGAAAAAATCCTGTGTTGAACCCTGTAGTTTTCAAAATGGTGCCAAATGAACATTGTATCAATTACTGTCCATAATATTTAAAATAAAAAATATTTGGTACTTGAAACAGTGCAGTAAAATGTTAATGTCAAAGCTTAATGTTTTTTCACACACAGTAGTTTAAACATTGCAGTACCAAAACTTTTAAAGATTAAGTACGCGGTAGCTTTTTCTCAACAACAACAAAAGTAACATACATGGCTCCATTTTGATAATTTTATTGAAGCCCTCACACAACATTCCTACTTCAGTTCAATTGCCAACTATAAGAATACTTTATGTAATAGTATTCTGTAAACTATAAGAATACTTAAGTAATAATACTTTACAGCATAGGTCTCAAACTCGATTCCTGGAGAGCCGCAGCTCTGCACAGTTTTGCTCCAAATCTAATCAAACATCTGATGCAACTAATCAAGGTGTTGAAGACTCTTTTGAACACCTCGATTATTTGGATGAGCTGTGTTTGATTAGGGTTGGAGCAAAACTGTGCAGAGCTGCAAGATATTAGGTGCGTCCCAAAAACACTATTCTATGCCAATTTGTATCAAATAGTATAAATAGTGCATTCACACTGAAAACCTCAAAAGAGTATGTGCATTTTAAATGTTGGATGATGAACTTATTTAACCAATAATCAGAAGTCTGGAATGTCAAACACTTCATGTGCTTGACAGAATGGAAGGAGCTTTCGGGCGCTGAGGCTGAATTACTTTATTTATTATGGATTGTGCAAGCAAAATTCTTCGGCGTAATTAATTATGTTGCCTCCCGATGTTGAATGCAGCTCATGAAAGGTACTATTTGGAAGTTTGTTCATTTATTTCACTAAGTGTTTTACCCATGTAACATTGCTGTTTTTTTTTTTTTGCCATATTGATGAAAAATACTTCTAATACTATGAACAAACTATAGTTTTCTGTTTTCTATGCGGTTTAACTACAACAATCATGGTATTCTGTTTTTATTTGTAGGTTAATTTTTATATGGCCAGTTCGTAAGTGTTTTGGTAAATCTGTATCACAATCACAAATCTCTTTTGATCGTCTAATTAACACACAAAAAGTCTTTTTCACAAACTTAACCAATAAACAGAAGTGTGCAATGATGAACACGTCAAAATTCTCCTACGAAATAAATAAATAAATTATTCTGCCTGCAGTTGTACTCATGAAAGGTACTATTTGGAAGTTTGGTCATTTACCACAAACGGTTACTACAAAAAAAAAATTATAACAATAAAAAAAATGGTGTTCCTTTTGGGACAACACCAAACTCAGACATCACAGTTAAGGGTATAGCACATAAGTGCATATTGTATGGTGTGTCATTTGGGATGCATGGAACTATTGAAATTTGTAGCTGATCTATTAGCAGTTTCTTTCAGCTAGCTACAGTACTACCCAACACAAGGCATGAGATGATAACTGGTTTCAAGTTTACAGCGGTTTGGAAAAGTCAAAGTTTTAAAACTGTTAAAATTTTCTGTTATCCGTTCGGTATAAGTAAGTTTTTTGTGTGTGTGTTTGTGTGTTTTTTTAACAGCCATTTAATTTAGTTATTCACGGCAACAGTAGTTCCAGCCCAAAAGGAACGTTCACATAAAAAGCTACTGGTGTCAGCCCATGATTCAGGAAACATTTGGAAAAAAATTTACTACAGGTAAATACACCAACATTACAGCATGTCATAGATCTGAACAGTGCAGTGGTTTTACTGTACTGTATATACAGTATAAATAAAAGATCTCCAAAGATGCATTTTCAATTTGTAAAGCTGAAACTAATGGAAACAGCAATTTGATTAGGTAACACTTTATTTCGATGTCCACTTGAGTATTAGTAGACTGTGTACTTAATATCTGCTGATACTGACATTCAACAGATATTTAACTGACTATTAGAAACTTTGCAAGTACAAGTCAACTTACATTAACCCTAACCCCAACCCCAACCTAACAGTCTACTTATAATCTAATGAGAATTAGTTGCAATGTAACTTGAATTCTACAGACGGACCATCGAAATAAATTGTGACCTTTGATTATTTGGCCTGACATGTTTACAGTTCCAAAATACTTTAAATGTTTCCTAAAATAAAATATACTGCGTCGATGGGGAAAACATTGTTGTTTTTTAGTCAGACATACTGTATTTTAGAGCCGTAACTACAATGGCGTAATACCGTGTAATCGTGATATTTTTATCCAAGGTTATCATATCGTCAGAATCTTATACCAGCCCATGCCTACGCAACACTGTATAATGCCATTATTGTAGGTGTTGTCAAACAAGTGAAATGTATTGAATCGAGGCACTGAATCATTAATTCAAACTTTTATATTTCTTATTAAAAATTATACTGTTTAGATCGACTGCAGCTAATCTATATTTTTCAAAACCAGTATCAAAACGACTTTAGTTATCTTTTTAGAATTTTGAGAGTATCTATTTATAACACACAAAGACACGCATACAAAACAAATGTCAAATGTCATCCTCAGTTTTGTGCAACACTAATGGGAAACATTTTAAAAGGGATCGTTTTACTTCATCAAGTTTTACTCAATTAATTGTATGCAAAATAACTGCAAGCACTTAGCCTTTAAACTAGTGTACATAAACATTTTGAGGACAGTTTGAAGCTGGATCCTCTGGCTTACTATCGTGAGAACAGACACAGCATGAGTGTGTGCGCATGTGTGAATCAATGTACTTGAAGGCTCACAGCTGTGGTGTCAAAAATCATAAATGCGTGTTATGTCTAGATGACATAATCAATGGCTCCCAGGGCATTTTTACAGACTTGGTTCCTTACATCACATACACGCTCTCTATCTGTGAATATGCCCGAGCATCTGTTCTGCCCACAAGTTGGATCTTCTGTAACGCCAATTTCACAAGACGTTTACTATTATATTTACAGTGATTCACTGTTTATTTTGTGTGCTTGTATAGAACAGAATAGCTACAGCACAGAAACAAAATCTGGCTACAAATGAATCCTACAATAATCCTGTGTTATTTATTATAGTTAGGTTTCATGCTACGCTTGAAATGCAGTGTTAAATTAATCATGAAAAACTAACCATTTAAATATTTTTACATAATATTGCTGTTGATTGCAGATGGTGTATTTGTGCACAATTAAGTTATTCATTTGACAAAGCAATCTTGAACCACAATCCAGCAACAAACTAAGAATTTCAGATTTAAAAAGATTAATTTGCTAGTTCTGGATTTACATCACAGAAGAAAGATGCAAATTTTTGCTTCAAGTTAACGCCTATAAACAATTATTACGGATTTATTACAGGGAAAGTGTTGTAACCATGTGGCATGTTGCAGTTTTTGCCACATTGATTAAAAATATGATTGTTTGTGTGGCAACTGTGGTTCAACTACACACAGCAAATTTGCCAGTGTACATTTTACACCACAGGTGTTGAATTTAACACTTTTCTGATGTCTATGTAAATCCCACTAGACAAGTGTTCAGGTTACACTTTCAAAAGTGTATATATTTTACACTGCAGAGGTGTATATATTCCACATATTTGAAAGTGTAACCTGGACACTTGGCTGGTGGGAGACATACTGTATAGACACCAGAAAAGTGTTAAAATCAACACCTGTGGTGTAAAATGTACACTGGCATATTTGCTGTGCATGGTTTCAAGTTCACAAGTCAGCAAAACATACTGAATGTCAATTTAAATACAATTATATCAGTAATTTTACTGAACACAGAAATGTCATCTCTCAAATCTAAACAATTAAGACCGATGAGGAGTACGGAAAGGCAACATCAGAAACGCACTCTGTTAAACATCACAATATAACCCACATCAGTGCTAAAAAACAGTAAATGTACACTTGGATTTTAACACTATAACACTACAGGGGCTTCATATTCAACACCTCACAATTTGCTGTGCCATTATCATGGTTTTCTGTTTTTTATTAGTAGTTTCGTTTTCATATGGGGGAGTTCAGTGTTTTGGTAAATCAGTAACACAATCGCAAATCTGTTTTAATCATTTAATTAACATAAAAATAAAATGTATTTTCGGTATTATTGTTCATCATTTTTCCAAAAAATGAAACTAAACACAAATCTGAACGTTAACACAATACAGGATAGTACAAAGCAAGCACACAAAGTGCAAGAAAATATGAGGTAAGCTCAGGGACATAACCAACTGCTGTTCTTCAGAACTTTCACCATGGCTAAAACAGCCTTTAACCAACAGTTTAGATAAATCCTAATAATGGATAGTCAACATTGAGCAACGTTACTGAAAACTTTTTAGATGAGTGAAAACAACAAGGCAGAAAACAAATTCCACCACATGTAAAATACATGTAAGGAACACTTCCTTGTGCCATTTCCCATCATTTCTCCCATGGAACAAACATTTATCTCTTTAGCGGTCAACTGACCTTAAAACTAAACTGAGTTTAAAACTAACCTTAGAACTAAACTGAAATCGGAAACAAACACTGAGAGAGTATTCATTAAACTGAATAAACAGGAATATTCAGAACTGCAATCAATCAAAGAGTTCTCCCATGAAACTACAATCATGTCTTATTAGCACTGACTGCTGCTTCAGTTTCATTCAAGATAGAACCTTGAGCAAGGAAGACAAGGAAATGAAAGAGACAAAAATAAAAAGGTTTCAAAAAAAGAATTGGAGGAAGAAAACACTTCTGGCAGCTCAGAGCAAAACTAGAAAAACAGACAGGGATCAAGGATTTGTCACATGAAATCAGAGCGGCGTTCGCTTATGCTGACTTCCGATTTACTCAAGGGCCCTGGAAGTTATGAAGACTCGGTTTAAAAAAGCCAAGTCAATGACACTTTTGACGACAAGAAACACAAGAGGTCTGAGGAAAGGAGTTTCCGTGGAAACTGCAAAGACCTTCGGGCATTGTCTCCAAACTGTGAAGTAAACCTCTGGCACCCCGCACATCTTTCTACAACAACAACAAAAACTTCAGTTGGGATGCCAAAACTAGAGTTGTGCAGACTGACGATAACACAGCCAAAGATATCACCAGCTAATGCCACTGACAATATCAATTGGATATATAGTTTGAGAGCAGCTTCAGAATCTTAAGTAGATTCATCTTTCATCTTTTCTGAGAGAATATGTGATGGTGATGGTGTGACAGATGGAGACAGCTCTGTCTGTTTTTGCTTTCACTCTCTCTAGTGAATCATTGACTGTGGACTGGCATACTGAAGCTCTTGTGCAAAGTATGTGGATATCTTGTGTGATTATTACAAGTTGCCTTTATAAAGAAAACTGTCACTTTGCAATATGCTTTTTGTTATCTATTTTTTTTGACAACATTTCAATCAAAAATGGAGCACAGATTATTTATGCCATGATTAATCTACAGTACAAAATTTGTAAATAGGCACATAATAACTGAATTAATGATCAAACAAATATTCGAATAAGCTTAAAGGGTTTATCCAAAACTAAAATTTCTGTCATCATTTTTACTCTCCCATCTCTTTCACCATGCATGTTTGAGTTTCTTTCTTCTGTTGAAGACAAAAGAAGATATTTTGAAGAAAGCTTGAAACCTGAGCCACCGACTTTTATAGCAATTGTTTTACCTAGTACTAGGGATGAACGATTACTTGAAAAAAGATTGCGATCTCGATTCGACCATACACACGATCCTAATTCAGTTTTTCTATAATTCAGCCAACTATATATTCATGGTCAGGAAAGAAGCGTAAAGGTGGTTGCACAAGTCTTCACATTGTTTTAAATATATTGCTCAGCAAAATAGACACCCCCAAATGGTGTTAAAGGTGTCAATACTGTATTTATAAGGTATAATTCACCAAAAAAAAAAAACATTTCTGTCAAAATGGTGCCCACTGAATAACATAGGTTTTGTAGACAATTGGCCAAGTTTTTGGGGTAGACCTGACCTGTTGAAGAGAGATGGTCTTCATCCCACTCGGGCTGGAGCAGCTCTCCTCTCTAGTAATCTGGCATATAGTCTTAGTGCTGGCATTTGACTAACTGGGGCCCAGGTCAGGGAGCAGACAGATTGGCTTAACCAACCGTCTGCTAGTCTCCACGGTTTACCCAACTCAAATAATCTGCAGCACATAGAATCACCTAGTTATAAGAACATAGAGACTGTGTCTGTTCCCCGAGCCTCTAAATATAAAAAACTCCCAAATCCATTTAAAGCTAATAATCTAATTGATGTTCAAAAAATAAAAAATAAAGCTAACCAAAAGATAAAACTCGCATTATTGAACATTAGATCGCTGTCATCTAAAACTCTTTTTATTAACGATTTGATAACTGATCTAAAGCTAGATGCTCTCTGTCTAACAGAAACCTGGATAAAACCAGATTATTACATGCCCCTAAATGAGTCTTCACCTGAAGGATATCATTATAGACATGGGCCGCGTCCTAAAGGCAAAGGTGGAGGTGTGGGCATAATATACAGTAATTTTTTTAGTGCTACTCAGCGATCTGACTTCAAATATAATTCATTTGAAGTAATAGTGATGTATATTTCAGTGAACAATTTAAACAATACATTTCAATCTAAATTTGTACTGGCAACTGTTTATCGGCCTCCAGGGCACCATACCGACTTTACAAAAGAATTTGCTGATTTCTTATCTGAAATAGTTCTGGCCACAGACAAAGTTATAATTGTTGGTGATTTTAATATTCATATAGATAATGAAAAAGATGCTTTAACGCTGGCCTTCTTAGACATACTAGCCTCTGTTGGAGTGAAACAGCATGTCTCAGGGCCTACCCATCGACATAATCACACTTTAGACCTAATATTATCACATGGTATTGATATTGATAATGTTGAAGTTGTGCAGCAGAGTGATGACATTTCAGATCACTATTTAATCTCCTGTTTATTGTGCATTGATAGCTCTACAAAATCATCTTCTATTCACAAATATGGCAGGACAATCACCGCTAGCACTAAAGATGATTTTGTTAGTAACCTACCTGATCTGTCTAATTTTTATAACATTCCAGGCAGTCTAGAAGAGCTTGACACTGTAACTGAAACCATTGATTCCGTCCTTTCTAATACGTTAGATATAGTTGCTCCGTTACACTTCAAAAAGATTAGGGAAAAAAATCCGACGCCATGGCACAATGAGCACACACGTGTCTTAAAGACAGCAGCCCGGAAAATGGAGCGTAGATGGAAGAAATCAAAACTAGAAGTTTTTCGTCTGGCCTGGAAAGAAAGTTCGCTTAACTTTAGAAAAGCTTTAACGTCTGCCAGATCTGCTTATTTTTCAACTTTAATAGAAGAAAATAAACATAACCCTAGGGTCCTGTTTACCACGGTAGCTAATCTAACTAAAAATAAAGCATCAACATGCATTTCTCAGCATAGCAGTAATGACTTTATGAACTTTTTCACACGCAAGATTGATGATATCAGAGATAAAATAAGCACCAACAGTCTGCCTCCTTCAGCCTCGTCCCTATTAGAGCATTGTAGACTGGTAATGGATAAATTTCAATTTTTTTTCAACAGTAGGTGAGGAAGAATGATCTAAACTGATAAATTCGTCAAAATCAACAACGTCTATGCTAGATCCCATACTGACCAAATTATTAAAACAATTGTTTTCAGAAGTTTCTGAACCTGTTCTTAACATTTTGAATTCATCCCTACTCCTAGGATACGTTCCCAAAAATTTTTAACTAGCTGTCATTAAGCCTCTTATTAAAAAAACACAGCTTGATCCTAAAGAACTAGCAAATTATAGACCGATTTCAAACTTGCCTTTTCTATCAAAGATTTTAGAAAAAATCGTATCTGCTCAACTATGTTCCTTCCTACAAAGAAACAATATTTAGGAAAAATTTCAATCTGGATTTAGAGCATTTCATAGCACAGAAACCGCACTCCTAAGAGTCACAAATGACCTCCTTCTGTCGTCCGACCGTGGTTGCATTTCTCTCTTAGTGCTATTGGACCTCAGTGCTGCATTTGATACAGTTGATCATAATATTCTCCTTGATAGGCTTGAAAATTATGTTGGTATTACAGGAACTGCATTGGCCTGGTTCAGGTCTTATCTATCTGAACGTTATCAATTTGTATCAGTTAATGAAGAGACATCATACAGATCAAAAGTACACTGTGGGGTACCACAAGGCTCAGTTCTTGGTCCCTTACTTTTCACACTATATATGCTACCGCTAGGTGATATCATTAGAAAACATGGAGTTAGCTTCCACTGTTATGCTGATGATACACAACTTTATATCTCCTCTCAACCTGGTAATTTGTTTGAATTTACTAAATTAACAGATTGTATAGCTGATATTAAAAATTGGATGACTAATAACTTCATATTACTAAATTCAGATAAAACTGAGGTCTTGCTTATTGGTCCCAAAAATCTCACACGCAAAAACTTAGAACACTGTCTAGCCCTTGATGGATTCTTAGTTCAGTCCTCATCTTCAGTCAAAAATTTGGGGGTGATTTTTGATAGCAGCCTGTCATTTGAAGGCCAGATTTCAAGCATCTGTAAAACTGATTTTTTTCACCTTAAAAATATTGCCAAACTTCGACACATGCTATCAATGTCTGATGCGGAAAAGCTCATTCATGCTTTCATGACGTCTCGATTAGATTACTGTAATGCATTACTAGGCGGCTGCCCTGTTGGCCTGATTAACAAACTTCAGCTACTTCAAAATGCAGCTGCTAGAGTGCTTTCTAGAACAAAGAAATATGATCATATTACTCCAGTTCTTTCAGCATTGCATTGGCTCCCTATTAAATATCGTATAAATTTTAAAATCTTACTGACTACCTACAAAGCCCCGAACGGCTTGGCTCCCCAGTATTTGCAGGAGCTCCTGATTTATTATAGCCCATCACGTCCGCTACGCTCAATTAATTCTGGACAATTAATTATTCCCAAAATATCAAAATCAACTGTAGGTGGTAGATCTTTCTCTTATCTGGCACCTAAACTCTGGAACAGCCTTCCTAGCACAGTTCGGGAAGCAGACACACTCTGTCAGTTTAAAACTAGATTAAAGACACATCTCTTTACATTAGCATACACATAAAACACAAATGCTTTGGAATCCAAATCCTCTAAAGGATTGTTAGTCTGCATTATTTAGGGCAACCGGAGCCGGGAACACTTCCCAAAACACATTATAATTTGAATGGCATCTCTGCTCATGTTAGTCTGTTTTTTATTATTCCTGAGGTTTCCATAATCCTGGACCATGCCGTATCCTGAGCAGCTGCTGTGGTGGTTATGGAGGAATGGAGAGCATGAGACAGTTTCCTGTAAGACGATCCCTGTGACAGACAAGTCCTCGCATTGTTCCCGAAGGGCCAGCCTGTTGACCAGCCGGTGACCCGCCTGTGGTCTCTCCATGATGGATGTCCAGCATTCTCCAGCCCCGGCGCCATAGACTGCAGCTCTGCACAAGATGTCTGGCCATAGGAGAAATGGTCGTGCCCAACTGAGCCTGGTTTCTCTCGAGGTTTTTTTAATTCTTCACTTTCGCCAATTGGTGAAGTTTTTTTCCTCGCCGCTGTCGCCTCTGGCTTGCATGGTTCGGGACTTGTAGGGCTGCGCACCGATGGATTAATCTTCAGTGTTTGGACTCTCAGCAGTAATTATTAAACCACGCTGAAATGAACTAAACTGAACTTCAACACTGAAAACTGGACTGACACTGTTTCAATTTTTTATAATGCATGTGAAGCTGCTTTGACACAATCTACATTGTAAAAGCGCTATACAAATAAAGATGAATTGAATTGAATTAATGTAATGATGTATTCGCGGCCGCAAAATCCCACAGTTGTTTCCTACTGAGAGGGTGTGCGTGTGCCTGCCAGTGCCAATGACGTCTACTTTAGTGAACAAAACCTGCATAGGCTGCGAATAAATGGTAATAAATTTGTAAATAACGTTCAGTTTATTGCAATCATTTTCGGAGCACACTTGCAGGATTTGCAATTGTAAAGAAATCAGTGTTTTTGAAACAAATAAAAGACAGCAGAAGTCAATGATTCATTTTCATTGTTTAGCCTGACATGTTTACTGTTCCAAAACATTTTAAATATTCCTCAAGAGCAGCAATCACAATATTGTGACATCGTGAAATCGTGATATTTTTATCCAAGCATATCATACCATCAGAATCTTATACCGGCCCATGCCTAGTGAACACTTAGTGGAACTAAGGCCCAATCCCAATTCTACCCCTTAGCCCTTCCCCTTACCCCTACCCCTCGTTTTGCGCGTTCACATTAAGCAAAACAAAAAACCCAAAACAAAAAAAAAACCTAAATTTCGCGATCTATAATCCAAAATTATAACTCATGTACAGCGGTCTCACAACATTCTGACACACGATGACACTCGAATACCCTGTCAGTATTGTCTAGTGGCTGGAAATGAGCTTTTTACAGTGTCTATAATGTTGTTTTCGTGTGTTTACATAGATGAGTATGGCTACGGAGTAAATACACAATACAGTTTCAATCTTATTGCCACATTAGATCGTTATGATAACACGCCTTCAGTGATTTCCTGAAGATAAACACCAAAAGATAACACAACTGGAATAACTCCAGCAGTCGTGATCGTCTGATCTCGTATGAAGCAAGAGATCGCGATGACATATGATATGTGCAGGTGTTGAAGTGCTGTCCCAATTCTTAGGGGTAAGTTTTGAAGCCCTTCCCCTTAACCCTCGGTTGTAAGGGCCAAGGGGAAGGGGAAGGACCAAGGGGTAGGGGTACAAAAATAGAATTGGGATTGGGCCTAAATGTCATTTCTCGCAGGACCACGGTGCAACTTAAAAATCCATAAGAAGAGCTATATTAAACCTATAAATAATGATAATCTAACTATACTAACCACTATATATACAGTACACATCACCAATGCTATCTCATGGCAATTCGCAACTTTTAGATTTAGTCGCTAATTCATATCAATTCGTACAATCTTATTTGTACAATTTAGTACGATTTGCTCATCACCCAATGACAGTTGGGTTTAGGGGTGGGGTTGGGTGCCACGCCTCCTTTTGAAATCGAACATTTTCGTACGACTCAATTCAATTAGCCACTAAACTGGTAAAACGTAAAATAATTACGTTTTCTCAAGAGATCACCTATAGACTATACAATTACTTTTACATAACAATTTTGTTCAAAATCTGTTTTGCCATCTTGCTCATTTCTAACCATAAGCAACCTGTTACTAAGGTTTACTCAAGAGAAAATGAGTTGTCGTTAGTAGAGTCAGAGGCAAGACCATCTACCAAGCAATTGTAGATGGAAAACAGTCATAATTTAAGCGATGTACTTTTATGATGCTATCAGCGACAGGCTTCAGCTTTAATTTACAGCTCAATTATAAAAGAACCGATGTGTGCTTTCGCAAATCATTAACAAAATGTTTCAAAGTGAGTTGTGAACACCAGATATCTGTAATGAAACTGATAAGGGAATATGAGCCGTGCTTAATTAACGCCACGCACGCATTTAACACTTACGACTCTTTGATGAATACAGCTCATCTAAAAACTTCATAAAAGATGCACAGATCATCTACCGATAGATCATGTTAGATAGTTGTTCTCTCTAAGAAGATACAAGAGAGAAACGTATACCTAATGTTACTTATACAGTGACAAACACATGCATAAAATAAAAACAAAACAATTATAAATTCCACACAGGAACAAAATGTCGTGTGCATGTATTTCTAGAAAAACAAACGAATGATTAATGAAAAAAGAAAGCGCACACATAGATCACAGTTTGAGTATATGCAAACTAAAATAAAAAAACACAACATAACAACCTCTTGATCAGGGCCGCTGGTCACTCGCGACCCTGAAACTCTTTTCCTGACAACACGATGCAAATGAAGCGCTAAAAGAGCCGTCTGCAGAAAATTAACAACATCTCTCCCATAATGTGACCCTGTTACAGAAATAGCATGCGAATAATTGGGACCAAACTGTTCCTAGGAGAGGTGAGAGGAAGTGTGTGTGTTTGCGTGTGTGTGTGTGTGTGTGTGTGTGTGTGTGTGTGTGTGTGTGTGTGTCCGAGGGAGAGATCGAGAGGAAAAGAGAGGGGAAAGGAGATGTGAATGGAATTAAAAGGCTTGTGTTTTAAGTGACTTAGCCATTCATGAAAGTAAAGTGCATAGCAGGAGGGAACAGAAACGGTAGCAAAAAACTGCAGATTTCATTACACAGCAAAATAAAAAGGCTTCAAAACATCTGAAAGAAAAGACAAAACAGCTTTTGTTGTTGAAGCCAAAAGTATATATGTATATACACGCAACAGGCCCTTAGCCAGTCTGGTGAAAGTAGTGGTTCGCCTAATTTTCTATTTAATTATGAGATTTAAATTAATTTAGGTGACAATTTAAGCACTATTTTAGCTGAATTATCTTGTTAGAGGGTCATCATAAGCACACTTTTTTTTTTGCCAAAAACATTTCCTAAATTTTTAGAATAAAGAAATATGACGAATATAAATTTAAATACTAATTTATTACATCATACATTACTAGAAAAAAAAAGGAAATTTAATGAAAAATTTTAGCCTATTGTAATTAACTAGGCAAATAACAAACTGGCCAGCATATTCAACTTTCCTCAGTCAGATCTTGGCCAATTGAATAATAAAAAATTAAAACAACATAATAATAATAATAATAATAAGCTTCAAATTTTTTTAGCCTCTCTTGTAAAAGTGCTTCACACTTGGACAAAGTCCAAGCTTTATAGAATAAAAGTTACTTGTCAAATGTTTTCTCTATTTAAAAACAATACAGTAGCGAAACATAACTTTGCTTATGTCAGATGGTTTTCTTCCACAGCTGGATGTTGGACTTCTGAAAAATAATTGTTTGCACTGGCCAAAACTGGATAACTGAAGTCACACCAGGATTCCGCCTGGTCTTAAAGCCTTTTATGATGACATATTTTCATTAGAGAATTCATTACATTCATGTGAATTACATGAAGGACATCTGTGGTATATGTTCTCCAATACCTTAAAGGGATAGTTCACCCAATGAATATGTTCTCACCATTTACTCACAGTCAAATGGTTCTAAATTTGTATGATTTTTTTTTTCTTTTTTTCTTTTAGCACAAAAGAAGATATTCTGAAGAACGTTGGGAACCAGTAGCCATTGTCTTCCAGGTTTGGAACAAATGGAGTAAATGATGGCAAAATGTTAAAGTCTGGATGAACTTTCCTTTTAATTTCTCTTTGCTGAATAAAGCCATATACATTTTGAACGGCCTTGGGTAAGTAAATAATAAGAATATTTTTATTGTGCTGAACAATTCCTTTAGGTCAAACCTTCAGTACAGTGATTCACAGTCTACTAATGAAAGCCATTTTCCTCTCCAAGCTACAGAATATTATTAGCAGAGCCATACAGAACTAAATTCTGAACGTTGGACTTTCCTCTTTGGTGTAATATTGGTCCAGTCAAACATCACCTCTACATCTCCTCAGACTGAAGGAAACTCATCTGGACTACACAAGGAGAAGAATCTCATTTCTTCAGGCCCTGAAGGGACTAATATCAAAAGTCAGACCTGTCCTTATACAGTATGTGTGGCTCACTTCCATATAAATGTGAATGACAGGCAGTTAAAGTGGATGTTAAAACTTTCAACATCCTTCTGAAGTCCCCGAGAAGGTCACACTGTTCCTCAGAGCAGAGAGAATATGCTACTAGGCCATTACTTAATCTGACCTTTAACCTACAGATCGGGTGATGCTGATGATGTTTACATTTGTTGTTGTTGTTTCTTTCTCCAGAAGAAATGAAGAGTT
>CAIGQQ010030028.1:21901-57074 GCA_903798035.1 Danio albolineatus | reverse complement strand
ACAATTAACACATTTGTTTAACCAGCATACACTGGAAGCTGTGAAATGCAAGGTGCAAAAATCGTCACCTTAGAATTATAAGGTTCTATCTGACATTTTTGTCAAAATTGAGTTATTGACATATTCTTATTAATTTATTTACATTTTATTATCATACTTATAAGTTGTTTACATTAAGACTTCTTATTTTAAAAACAAATGCTACACACAAACTGTTATGGAATGCAAAAACTTTGAAGCTCAATATCCCAAAATCATCTAGAACGCAGAAAGAACTATATAATTGCATAAAATGTACTGAACATTGTTATTATTGTTTTATTTTTTAATCATGTACTGCTATTATTTGAATTTATACTTTATAATACTATTTTCACATTTTTAACTATTTGTCTTTTTAATTAATTATTTTGTACTTTTATTTTATTTTATTTATTTATTATGTATTTTGTTCTGTAGTTCAAACAAAACCCAATAAATATATTTTGGAGGGAAAAAAAAGACATGACACTTCACCTCCACCTTTCACTGATGTCTTTACAAATTTTGAGCCACATGTCCACATCCCTGCAGCCCAAGACTGCTTACTCACTGAAGCTAAGTAGGGCTTAGCCTGGTCAGTACCTGGATAGGAGACCACATGAGAAAACTAGGTTGCTGTTGGAAGTAGTGTTAGTGAGGCCAGCAGGGGGTGCTAAATCTGCGATCGCCAAACCTGTGGTCTGTGTGAGTCCTAATACCCCAGTTAAGTGAAGGGGGACACATACCGTCAGTGGGCAATGAGACGTTAAACAGAGTTCCCAACTCTCTGTGATCATTACTTCTCGTAAAGTAAACTCCTGGCCAAATTCCCTCCATTACCCATCATGGCCACTCATTCGTCAACATCCATTGGCTGTATAACTGTCTCTGCACTCAATACAGTTTCTCATTGGGTTCAAATAAATTAAAGTGATCTGTGCATTAAATCTCTGTCCACACAACATGCCCCTTAGCAAAGGTTAGTCTAGCTTTATCTAGATTTTTTTCTGCTGACGGGAGAATTATTGACACTAGTGTGTTTGTTTTAAAATTATTTTCAATTTAGAAAGTGCTCCTCTTTTATATCGGGGGTTTTACTGTGGTTCAGAAATATGATCTCCGTCCACATTATACAGCTTAAAACACATATATGACCATTCGTGCATTCTCAGTCTATTGAGAATTCACAGATCTGAAATAACCATTGGGACATTGTACTGTTGGAGGGTTTCATACAGTTAATACATAAATACACTTCATTGAACATGTACACATAGAGATCACCTATATACTATATACCTGCAGGTTAACTACTGTATGTTTATATATAGTAACTTTAACTGTTAAAAGCTATTCGTTACTAGTTATTTAGTTAAAGCTATTAGCTAATACTAATAATAACCAATAATAACCTTAGTTTTTCTGACTTTGATTGTAATAAAATAATGTGCACCTTTTGTAAAGTTGCTTTGAAACCATAACTATTGGGAAAAGAGCTACACAAATAAACTTGAATTCAATTGAATACGGTCCACCAGCAAAAACAGGAAAGTTAGACAGCCAGTTAAAAAACATCTGTCAGAAAATTAAGGAATTTGTCACCAGGTGCCACAATCTCTTATAATTGCTCTTTTCCCGTGGCCTTTATCCAATTTGTCTCAGTTCTGACATTTTATAGTGTTGTCCGCCGCACAAAGACCAGCCTCAGAGCTGTTCAATAAGACATGATGAAAATGAATACATGCTCTCTGAGGGAAGAAATAACAGCAGGAAAAATGGCAAGCTTAGTTTCCCAGTGACAGTTTGCGGGTCTCAGGTCAAATGGTAACAAAGCACATTTCTAAATGTCACATGCGGTTGGGGGGGTTCTGACACCATAGTAAAAGCTCTGGCAATTTATACTGTCCAAAACTGTCCAAAAACATTGCAGACACATTTTTTAATCACAATTTCAAGGCAAGGCAAGTTTATTTATATAGTACATTTCATACACAATGGTAATTCAAAGTGCTTTATATAAACAATAATTAAAAGTATAAGAAGTAAAAACGAAGAATAAAAATAATTATAAACAAAGAATAAAAAATTAAGGCATAGTTTGACCTATCGGACGTAGCACAGTGCTCATTCAGTAAAGGCACAGCTCAACAGATGGGTTTTAAGATTTGAATGTTGGAGCACATCTGATTATCTCTGGAAGCTGATTGCAGCAGCGGGGAGCGTAGTAGTTGAAGGTGTATCCATCCTGCTTTGACTGAACTCTTGGAATTTCTAATTTACTGGATCCTAAAGATCTGAGTTATCGTTAGGTTTCTGAGGTCCTAGGTCATTTAGTGATTTACTGTATAGACAAATGATAATATTTTTAAATCTATTCTAAATGTAACATGCAAAGACCTGAGTACAGGTGTGGTTCTGTTCAGAATCCTGGCAGCAGCGTTCTGGATGAGCTGCAACTGTCTTTCTGCAAAGGCCATTGAGGAGTCCATTACAGTAATCCATACTGCTGGTGATAAAAGCATGAACAAATTTCTTTAAGTGCTCAATGGAAACAAAGCATCTAATTCCTGCAATGTTTTTGAGATGATAGCATGCCGACTTAGATATTGATTTGACATGACGACTACTACTTAAATCTGACCTCAGAATCACACAAAGATTCTTGCCAATCACATCGAGAATCAGTCATCTTTCTTTCAAGAGCAGCATTAATAGATGCGCAATCTGAGAGAAAATACTAGGGCAGGATTGAAAAATCACTAATCACTGCTATGCTTGCCCTTAACAAAATGCTAATATATATGCATAATTAAAGGCCAAATTTAGTAAATCTTTTTCTAAAGGGAAGAGGTACAATCTTAGAATCACTCTTTTGATGTATTAATACCTCAGACACGCTCTCCCTCATGGGTTTGCTTCAGTTCAATGGCTCTAACGGTGCATTAGTGGAAAGTAAATCTCAAGTTCTTTAGGCATGAGTGCGCAGTTTTTCTGTGCAATTAAAAGTACGCAAAGACCAAACTATTAAAGTTGCCTTATGAAATGCTTAAAGCACATAACTTCTCCCCTTGTGACCATTTAAATGTAAGTTAAGGTTTCTTACGCCAAACAGAGTACATTTTCCTGCTAATCTACACTGTAAAACTTGCTTTGCTTTTGATCCTTTATTGCAGTCTTGCTGATTAAAAGTATTAGTTGTTGTTGTTTTTTTAATACTGATGCTAAACTTTTAAAGACTGATTTAGTTTTCATATTTTTGTTAAATTTTAAATCAAATACTTGCTGAAGAAAACAAAAAAGATTTTAATTTCACAAAAAAAAAATTACTTAATGACAAATTGTTTTGAGAAATGCATTAACTGTTGTGCAAATGTAAATAGTGCTGTGAGAAATGCACCAAAGCGACTGAGAAAAACTGTAACACACTTACCAAGAACTAAATAAGATTGACATTTTTTCATCTGGTTAGAGTTCCACTTTTATGAATGCATGTTTCACAAACAGTTGTAGAATGTGCTGGGTGATGGACTTAAAAAAAACATGTAATTAACTCTTTGACAAAAACTTAAAGGTTGTAGACCAAAATGCTATCTGGAAATAGACAAAAAAGCAAGGCTATTATCCCTGACTACTTCATGTCGGCAAAAAAAGAGAAACATGACACTTTATAGATATCGCTTTTCTATAATAAAAAGGTTTATCACAATAAAAAGATATCAACAACAATAAATAATACATAAAATAAGATGAAAACCTAAAATATCTTTAAAGATATAAAGACTAAAGACTGTTCGGAAAACAATACTACCATTTTAAAGGATTGACATTTAAAAATAATTCCTTTAAAGACTCTCCAGATAAAAACTGTTGTCTGATAACATTAAAAATAGGGCATTACCAAAAGTATCCACAAAAAGAAAAAAATATGCAAATACGCACTACTTGCGAGATAAGGAGAAAAAAAATGATACATTTTAGCGAAATGACATAATACTGTGGAGCTCAAAACATGCATGCAATAGAGGAGAGAAAGTTGTGAGAGTAAAGTGCAGATGTATTCCTCTGAGAGCGACAGACAGGAGACATCATGCTGTCTTCCCAAGAGAAGAGTAAAAGAAAGTCAAGGAATCATGATGTGTGTGTCAAAGAAGCGTTCTGCTTTCTCTCCCCACAGAGGCACACAAAAATAGGACACCAAATCGGAGCGCATTCTCTCCGTTTGGTCTGCAGAAATGTCAGTGAACGCTGAGCTCCAGAGACAGAATCTGTACACAGTCAAATCAGCACAAAATCGGAGGCAGATCGACAGGACTGCACTTTCTCCAAAGCTTTTATCCAAAGTTGAAAGCTTGCTCCTGAAAACTTTTCGTTGAAAACTTCTGAATTCACCTGCAGTACAAGAGTCCCCTGATGGAAAATGCAGCTCTTCAAGCATCTGGCACATTAATCCATAACACAGTGGGAGAAAAATAGGTTCTTAGAAATTTTGGTGAAGCATGGCTAATGCATTTTGAATACAGAAGTAGCCTTCGGTGACAGAAGCATCCATGACGCTTTCCACCACATTACAAAGGTGCTCTACTGGATTAAGTTCTGGTGACTGTGGAGGCCATTTGAGTACAGTGAACTCATTGTCATGTTCAAGAAACCAGTCTGAGATGATTTGAACTTTAGCGCTTTTATCATTTTTACCCACAGAACTGCTTCTCGCTGGATATTTTCTCTTTTTCAGACCAGTCTCTGTAAACCCTAGAGATGGTTGTGCGTGAAAATCCCAGTAGATCAGAAGTTTCTGAAGTACTCCGACCAGCCCGTCTGGCAGCAACAACCATGCCACATTGAAAGTCCCTTAAATCACCTTTCTTCCCTATTCTGATGCTCGGTTTGAACAGCAGAAGATTGTCTTGACCATGACTACATGACTAAATGCACTGGGTTGCTGCCATGTGATTGGCTGATTAAAAATGTAATTGCGTAAACGAGCAGTAGGACAGATGTACCTAATAAAGTGGCCCGTGAGTGTATATTACTAAAATGGTCTACTTCCAACTATTTCCATGTGGATTTCTTAGTTGTCAGTCTTTGTTCCTTTAAAGAAATTAACTTATGGCCTCAATCACAAACAGGACTACAGTAAGTCAGGAGACTTCGGGAACATCTCTAATCCTTCTTACACAAAATTTGACTTTTTATTTATCTTAAGAGAGTTCTGGCTTCTTTTGTTTTGATTTATTTTTTTTGTTAACAGATCCAATTGTATATTTTATTTAATTGGCAGTGTTTGGGGTTTGTTTGTTTGTCTGATTGTCTTGGTTGTTTGTACTATCCACTTGTTAAGTCATGACGTATGGAATACTGTTTCTGGCTCCAAGCCGCTACATACAGTATGTGAATTGGGAAAATCTTCATTTGTGATTACTTTTTAGTCATATAACATATTAAAGTGAATTAGTTTTTTTTAATAAAATCATAGTGTACACAACAGTCTCTTAATTAATCACTTTATGGCCATCTGGTATTAGGTATGGATATATATATTATCTAAAGCACAGTATTACATCGCTTTGTAAATGCTTATTATTACCATTTGTTGAGTCTCCCCATACAGTTTAATAGAGCGACTGGACCCGGAAGCCAATTCGTGTGAGGTCACACTTAACAAGCAGATTTGAAAATCCTTAATAAAAAAATATAATAATAATAATAATAATAATAATAATAATAATAATAATAATAATAATAATATATTTTTTAAAAATAGTCAATTATGCTAAAACATTATTTGGTGGCCCCAAAACTCATAACATAAAAACCATAACATAATAGTAGAAATAAAGCAGACCATCAACCTAGTTTTGCTTATTTGCTTATGATTTACAGTTATCAATAGTAGTGTACTGTTATTTATTAAGTAAATGCATTCTGCAAAACTCTGCACAATTGTTTTCCCCAGAGTTTTATAATCAAAATTCCATGCCATGTCTGATTTATTTATAATCTTAAATGACTAACTCTGCATTATGGTAGCTGTAGTTCAGTTCTGTGGTAGAATTGTAGTTCTTCAGTGATCTGCATAGGTGAGATCAGTGTTTCTCTAACACATTCCTGCATGTTCCAGCACCTGCATGTTTCAGATGTATCCTTTGTTTTTCACACCCATTACAGGTCTTTCACTCTTTGCTAATAAGCTGATGATCTGAATTAGGTTTGTTTGGTTAAGGAGACATGGAAAGCGTGCAGAGCTGGTGGTACTCCAGGAATGTGGTTGAGAAACACAGGGCTAGATTGCTGGTAATCATGACAGCAATAATGTCTTGAAGGGGATGGGTCAAGTCAGACACTGGAGAGCATTTGATTGGTCAGAAGATTCGATGAGAAACTGAAGTATAAGGTGACAAAAAGTTGATACATTTAGGGGTCCATAAGCTGTATATAATATGTTAATATCCGCTAAATGCTAATTATGTCACTGTTTTGGAGCACACTAGCTTATTGATACCCTTAAAGGGGTGGTTCACAACAATATCATATTTTAAACTTTAATTGATGTGTAATGTTGCTGTGTGAACATAAACAACATCTCTGAATGTAAGATGTTCAATGCAAAGGGAGACATTGGCTTTTACAGAGTTAGCTTAGCAAAGCCTACAGCAAACAAACTTTGGGCACTACAAAAAATACATCTGGGCTAGTGAGATCACAAGGGTTTCTGGTTACGTTCATTCACCTCGCACGCACACGCTGCACAGCGAAGGGTGTGGCCAGAGGTGCTGTAATGTTATAGCAGAGAAAGCTAACATGCCGTCCAAATGCTGCTATTTCCACAAAGTTTCTTCTGTTTCTGTATTTGGGCTTCCAAAGGACACGACACAAAGAGAGAAGTGCTTACAGTTTAATTTTAATTATATTCTAGAGAATTTTAAAAATATATATAACTTAGCTAGCATTTGACAAAGGAGAACTTCCAGAATCTCTCTCAGTTCAGTGCTGGATACGGCTAAAATCCAGTCAGAACCTCTTGAGGGTAGGCCTTTCAGACCAACTAGGAAAAATGACAGTCGTTTTCATTTTAGCTGAGTAGCTGTATATAATTAAAGTAACATATATGAAAAAATAACCATATTTTCTACAAGTGAAGCATGAGCTTCTTATAAACACAACCAAGCCTTAACATAAAGCTGGATTTATACTTTCGCATCGCTCGCCTCCGCTGAGTGCGCGCGCACCTCGAGGCTTTTATACTCGCCGCGTTCGCCGTTGTGATATTCTTTAAAACGACAGGGAGCGGTCAAATGAAACTGACCGTAAAGTCAGACATAAAAACAGAGAAGAAGAAAGTTTCAGGAACTACGTCGTATCATTAATATTATTGATGTTTATTTAACTAGTTATATTTATTATTTTTATAAATTATTTTAATGATTATAAAGATTTTTGTAACCATACAAGATTTTTTTAATCAAACTTTGATGCATCACTTGCTTTTGTTCATATCTCGGACAGTTTTACCTATTAAAGTGTATTAAAATATTAATGACAACAGAACATGGGTTCCTCTACAAATATATATTTTTATTATGGCAAGAATAAAAGCAAAAAGTACACTTACTAAATAATACAGATGTTTTTTTTTTTTTTATTTAGCCCGCTCCACAATTCACACATTACTGTCTGGTTAGTTTCTGTCCTCTTCTCATGCTAAAAAGGCAATAATAATCCAACATTCCTGACCATTATCACCATAAAGCCTAGAAAAACAGGGCATCATGTTCATCAGAAATAATCTTTTACTTCATTATAATTTTGTAACTATTAAATTGTTTTAAATTCAATTGTAATATACACATCAGTGTTAAACATATGACTGGTGAAAAAACATATTCTCTAATTGTGTACCTGTGTCTCCATTGGCCTCTTTTGGCTTTAATAAACTCATCCCTCAGGTTTTTCTAAACCTTTTAACATAAACTTTCCTCCTTTCCCACAGCTGTTGCATCTTCTAGCCAAGAATTATTGATCATCTAGTTATCTCTATGATCACTGATCATAAAGATATCTTTACATTCGTACCCGTTTCAGACAAAATCTCTTCAAAGTATTTTATATACAACTCAAATCAGACGCAGCACCGCGCGCGCTGTTCGCTCGAGTCTCAAAAAATTCCCTGCGCTCTGCCAGCCGAAACCATGTCACGCGCACCCAAAGCGAACATCTGGAATCTCCGCGATGACGTCATATTTGCCGCGCGCACTCGAGCGAACTAGCGGACGCTTCAAGTATAAACCAGGCTTTACACTGTGGATGCCCCCTTTAAGAATAATATACTGATACTAACATCTAAAAACTTTTCACAGAGACTTCAAAAAAACTTTTTAACCCAACAGTTGAGTTTGTCCACATTTGAACCAACATTGGGTTAAAACATCCCAGCAATTTTTAGTGCATTCTTGTAAACACATAGTCTAGTTTTGAACCCAGATTTAATAATCCAAAACTTTTGAATTCCAGTATACATTTACATAAATTGGGTGGCATGAAACAAACAGACGTGCTGAAAATCATCCAATATTCATACAGCGTCAATAGCATGCCTATATTCTTCTTATTTTAAATTCCGGCACTGTGAAAACAATTTAACACAGAACACTAGCAATATTGTGCCTTCTCTCGAAATCTCTTCGCAGATGAAATCAAACCACAGTTCTCGAGAAGTGAGAACGGGCATAAGGGTCTCATTCATTTGAGGAACTCTTCTGACACAGCTGGAGGAGCTGACGAAGGGATTTGAGTTGATCGTGGGACTACAGCTCTCAGAACAATCCCTCTTATGCATGGGCACAATGGGGGGCACAGATTACTGATGCACAATAGAGCGAACATGCATTGTTTAATGAAAATCTGCCAGCCCAATTCCCACACTACACGTGGCACGATCCAAGTGCACTTGATAAACCGAGTGTCAAACTGCTGATCATTGTAATTTCTCATCAGATATGACCGTAAAGTGTTTAATGTTAAGTTCTCTTGTGCATCTTTGTGAAATGCATCATGGAATTGGAATGTTTTTACCACTGTAAAGGGACGCCACTGCCAAGACAATGTGTACAACCAACGTTAACCTATGTGCGTGTCAGAGGTCTGACCTTTCTGTAATGCAGCAGAAATGTTTAGTATACACATGGACCCCGCCCAGTGATATAAACAGCAAGGTACAAACAGTTTCTGTGGGCATTACTGAGATATGTATGCTATTGAGTATGTGAGGAAAACAATACAATAAGGGTTCAAATATTACCCAGTCATTATGCCCTTGAAAAAAATGTTTCAATACATCGTTCATGACAAAAACAGAAATATACTCTTCAATTATTTACATTCTTTACATTTTTTTTCTGTTGAACATAAATTAAGATGTTTTGAAGAATGTTAGTATAGTCATTGACATCCATACAGTCCAGACTCATTAGAAATACATGTCTTAGCGTTCAAAAAAATAATAATTGTTGACGTAAAATATGTTGCCCTGGGTACAATTTATTCAATGCTTTCAAATGATGAATACACTAGAGCAGTGGTCGGCAACCTTTTTATCACCGGGGACTGTTCTACGCTTGACATTTTTACTGCGGACCAGGGAGCTGACGCTATGGTTCGTAGGTTGCTAGGCGGCCATCAAACATTTACTCAGAGGACTGACAAGCTGACAAAACATTGCTGCGACTCTGATACAAATTTTATTCATGGAGAAAATTACAAAGCACTGCAGTGTTCTGGTGTTCTGTGTTTGTCTGAGATAATTAGTCTACCGAAATGTGTGTGCTCCATACAAGCTGAAGCTGATCTAGTGTGCTCCCGGCATTCATTTATCTGGGTGTGTCTGGAAGTCGCGAATGTCACACTGCTTGCACGCACAAGCCGCACATCTCCTTTGGAAATAACGAACTTGTACGAACTCTATAAAAGACGAGATATGCGAACATCTTTTGCGATCTCCAGCAGTTGATCTTCTTGCACAGACATGGTGGATTCAGCTGATTTGTTGACAAATGAGTTGCGGATCCATTCCTTGGCAGTTAGTGGATCCTTCATTGGGCCTTTTCCACTTAGCAAAGAAACTTTCCTCATTTTGCTAGCTTGTGGGTTAAATTTGGGCACTCGAGTGACTGAGATGTAAGTGAGAGAATGTGGTCTTTTTTCAAAATAAACGATTTTTCAAAATAAAATATTGTTCAGACTCAGATAATAAATAAAGCGGAAATAATTAATGATTTCTTGTACGACCTAGTACCAATTGATCCACGGACCACAGCCCGGTGGTTAAGGACCACTGCACTAGAGGGGGGTGTCTATACTTTTGCAAATCTGAAATGCTTTATTTAGAGTACTTTTTTTGGAGATTTCAGATATACACTCTCCAGCAAGGTCGTATAACTAGCTACCGAGCAAACTGACCATGACAGAAAAACTTGTCCATATGAAAACATACAGGATAGGCAAATGTACTTGATCACAAATCATAGACGGAGTTAAGTTGTTTTGTGGTATTTATTTGGCATTTTGCAAAGAACTGCACAAAATTATCCTTTATTCATTGATAGTATGTCCCTGTAAGTATCATTGGTGTGAAAAGTTGTTGGCACAGTTGAAATTTCTATGTAGAGTTTGCATGCTCCCCCACAGGTTTCCCCCACAGTCCAAAGACATGTGCTATAGGTGAATTGAATAAACTAAATTGGCCGTAGTCTATGAGTGCATGTGATGTGAGAATATATGGGTGTCCAATGGGTAAAACATATGCCGAAATAGTTGGTTCATTCCGCTAAGGCGACCACTGAAATAGAGACTAAGCCAAAGGAAAATGAATGAATGAGTTGTTAGCGTCATACTTCCCTGTAGCAAACATTTTAGCTAGAAACTACAGTCAAACGTATGTTAAACTACGTCTTTCCAATGAGCTTGTATTGAATCCTTAATAGGAAAAAAACAATGGAATCAATGGATATTGGTTTCCTATATTCCTCAAAACCTTTAAGTTCAACAACAGAAGAAAATTCAAACAGGTTTGGAAGAAGTGAAGGGCGAGTAAATGAGTTCATTTTTGCATGAACTGTCCCTTTAACTGACCCCAGAGAGCAGCTGTTCCTGTGTTATGACTACTCTCTGTCTCTGTTTGAACCATGATGTGGAGGAGATGCATTGTTTGGCCATGTGCTCGCCAAAAAGAAATGAGTCAAACATGGAGCACAGGCTGAACGAAAATTAGCAGGGCCATCTCTGCTGGAGTGTTGTGATCATGATTAGGGTTGGAGATGTTTTGAAGGCCGACAGAATGCAGCAAGCTAGCGAACCTACATTAAAAAAGGAAGAAGCGCAGCATGCAGATGAATACAGTGATCAGAGTTTAATTAGGGCTTAAAACGGTTTAATTATCATGTCCAAAAAGATCCAGTGCCAGTGGGAGCAATGCAGTGGCATACTGGCGAACATAAGCGCATGATCCAAAGATTGGCCAAATTATAATTTAGGCTTTTAGAAATGGAAATACTCCAGTGCACCTGTGAACATAATCTCCTTCCCTTCCTTTAGTGTTTCCGTAAAAGATAAAATGATTGACCGGGGCACTTATCGACTTGTTTAGTTAAGATCAGCAGATGTTCAGGTGAATGACAAAATACTGTACATCGGAGAGAAAACAGACTAATAAAACGATGAATGGATACAGAGTGTTGGATTGATGGTGAAAGGAAAGACTGGCAGGCAGATGGACAGAATGAAAGAACAATGGATTTATGGATTGATAAAAGGACAGAATGATGAAACAACTGAACGAAGGATAGATGGAGATAGAGAATGTTCAAATGTTCGAATGTCAGTAGAATAGACAATGACAGCATGATGGAAAGACACAATGAAGGATGGAATGACTGAACAGATCTAAGAATGGATGGATGATAGATTTAGAATGATAGAATAATAGACAGATAGAACGATAGTCAGATAAAATAATTAACAGATAGAATGATAGCAACAGAATGATCAGTCAGATAGATAGATAGATAGATAGATAGATAGATAGATAGATAGATAGATAGATAGATAGAACGATAGATAGATAGAACAATAGAACGATAGATTGACAAAACCATAAACAGATAGAAGGATAGACAGATTAGATAAATTGATAGAACCATAGATGTATGGAACAACAGATGGATAGACACATCTATCGATAGAATGATAGACAGATAGAATGATAGATCGAGAGAACAATACAGAACGATAGATAGACAGACAGAATGATAAATGGATGGATTGATCAATAGTACGATAGACACAGAATGATAGATCAATAAAACAACAGACAAAAAGAATGATAGATGGATAGTGACAGACGGACCCATAGAACCATAGAACGATAGACAGATAGAATGACAGACTGACTGAACGATAAACAAGACTATAGACAGATTGATGGAACCATATACAGACAGAAGGATAGACAGATTAGATATATTGATAGAAAGACAGATGGATAGAACTATAGATGAACAGAATGATAGATGGATAGCTAGATCAATAGAACAACGATGGATGAGCGGACGGACGGATGGAATGAACGAGAGTAACAAAATTACATACCTTAACGGATGGACATAAAGATGGACACAAAAAAAAAAATCAAACTGTAGGAACAAACAAACAAGCGATAGACAGACAAATGAACAATTAGAACAATGGAAGGATAGAAGGACAGGCAGACAGCCAGATAGAGAGATAACGGGTAATGGACCTCTGACTGAAAAATGATATCAGCCGTTTGGAATGGAATTTGCAACAGTTCTTCAGAATTGAGATTTCAGTGGGGGAAACCAACCCTTACTGCGAGCATTCAGCCGTTCATTTCATCTCACAAAGGGTCCAACATTGCGTTTCAACACTCTTCTTCCTATCTACAGACTTCCTCAGTCCTCAGAGTAAAGCCAAACACAAACTCACTCTATCTCCGTCTCACAAGGTTTAGCATGAATGGACTGCTTCTTCTGAGTGAAGCGCCGTTCCTCCCACAGTGGAAACTATTTCAGGCAGGAGCAGCAGCAGCAGCAGCAGGTAGGAGGCTAGAAGCCAGCTAGCCTTCCATCTGAATCAAGACTTTTGGGTGTTTTCATACCGCAGTCCGAAACAAATGAAACAGTTATCTTGGCTAATTCTTAGAATTTGCGATTTGCTAGTTGCTAACTCTGTTAAAATGAGAGCTGTCAGTGTGAATACACTTTGAAGAAAAGAGCGTATGTTGTTTCGCTAACTAGTTAGCTAGTTGGTTGACCAGCACATCACCAGCAAAGTGACCAGCTCAAACCAGCTTAAACTAGCTCATAACCAGCTCAAACCTGCAGCATGGTTCGCACACCACACACCAGCTGATTGGTGGAGGGGAGACAGACTGATGAAGCCAATTATGATATGGGGATGTTAGGAGGCCATGATGGACAGAGGCCAGTGGGCAGATCTGGCCAGGATGCCGGGGTTAAACCCCTGTTAGAAGAACATCTTGGGATTTTTAATGACCACAGAGAGTCAGCACCTCGGTTTTAATAGTATAGAGTCCCCTCCACTATACTGGGGCGTTAGGACCCACACAGACCGCAGGTTGAGCGCCCCCTGTTGGCCTCACTAACACCACTTCCGGCAGCAACCGTGCTTTCCTATGTGGTCTCCCATCCAGGTACTGACCAGGTGCAGCCCTGCTTAGCTTCAGTGGGCGGCCATGTGAGAGCTAGCTGCTATATAATGGAGATTAGAGCTATATAATGCTATATAATGGAGATTATATAGAGCTAGCTCTATATAATGGAGGAATATATAAAAATAGAGGTATAATATAATATAATGAAATATTAGGAAATATAATATAATGGAGGGAGCCATGGGGAATATATATTTTTTACATAAATATGAGTATCACAAGGTTAGTTTGGTAACAAGGATTTACTGATCACAATGCAAGCAGAAGAAGCCTCACGTTACGGTAATCAAAATCGCACATGAAATCATCCAGGATCAACACTCTTCATGCAGCACATGGTAAGATTCAATTACAATTAACAGGTATGGAGAGACACTGACTGGCACAAGCTAGCTAACGTTAGCACTACCTATCAACCTTACCCGAGGCAGAACCAGTGTTACAACATTATGATTGTGATTAAATGACTTTAGGTGAGGTTAGCAAAGTTAAAACGTGGATGCTTTAACTTAACTTGAACAAATATAAACATCTTTGTTGATCTTCTGAGGCCTGTTGCACAAAGCCGGTTTGGGTTTTTAGCCAGGTAAGTTTATATTTAATTTGAGCTATGCCTAAATTTTAGGCTCAAGAAAGTGGGTTGGTTTTGATCTGGCTTTGTCACCGCATGGTAACTTACACTAAACGGCTAATCTGCTCCAGAGCAGGTTTTTATTCTGGTTTAGAGATGCAAGCCAAAACTTGACCAATCAGATGTGAAAAGTGACATATATCTTTTGCAATAAAGCCACTCGCATTACTCATACTTTTTATTTTAGTTGCCTACTTCAACTTTTGCTGCATTCGTTATTTCTGCCCTAAAAGTATCTTAAAACTGAAGTGAAATAAAGTCGTGAGAACTGCTGCTTCATGTTTTGTATGATTGGCTGTTTGAGAAGGTGCGTGTGGTCCACAACAAACTTTGTGAAACCACTTAACCTGAACTTAACCAGATTGGACCTGTTTAGTTTTGTCAACCAGAAACTAACTCTACGACCCGGAGTTTGTTTAACTAGTTTTGTGCAACAGGTCTCTGGATATTAAGTTGCCTTTTTTTGGTTTATGAAATAATATAAAATAAATTCCACTGCAAAATCTTGATACAAATGCAAAGACTCCTGAATTCAGTCATTCAAGTACCCCATATTGTTTTACCAATTTTGTAGCATAAATACCACAAAACCAGTGTTTCTTTATGGCACTGATGTAAATGTTTGATGGCAGGAGATTACCGATAGGCCAGTTGGTCATGATCCAAACATCAGGGGTTAGATATAATTCTTGTGTTAGGAAAGGAGTGCAGAGAAAAATAAACCTCATTTCAAGTTCCTGATGCCATTATAGCAGGGTTGTGAGTAGGACCTTGTTCCAGGTCAAATCTAAAAGGTCTAAAAGGTGTACTTATTTTTAAAAAATAATATACAGGTTGCCTTGTATATCAGTACACTGCAGAGGCCTGTTTGAGAGGATTGCAGAGGAAGCTCAGTTAATACCTGAGATTAACCATCACTGAATGCTCACCTATAACTCATGAATAGTGAGAAGTGCTGCCCTCTGTGCCCTATAATGGCAGCATCGGTTTATTCAATTAAAACTGTAATCGGTGAGAGAGAGATGAAATGGAGATCAGAATTCAACATCCATGAATGATCATAAATCAAAAAACTGCATATTGCAGAGAGCCATAAAGGATCCCCGGCTGGGCCAGTTGGCATTTCTGTTTGGAGTTTGCATGTTCTCCCCGTGGTTGCGTGGGTTTCCTCCGGGTGCTCCGGTTTCCCCCACAGTCCAAAGACATGTGGTATAGGTGAATTGGGTAGGCTAAATTGTTCATAGTGTATGTGTGTGTGAATGAGAATGTATGGATGTGTTTCCCAGAGATGGGTTGTGGCTGGAAGGGCATCCGCTGCGTAAAACAAATGCTGGATAAGTTGGCGGTTCATTCCGCTGTGGCGACCCCGGATTAATAAAGGGACTAAGCCGAAAAGAAAATGAATAATATTCATTTTCCTTCAGCTTAGTCCCTGATTTATTAGTGGTTGCAAAATAAAATAAAATAAAATAAAATAAAATAAAATAAAATAAAATAAAATAAAATAAAATAAAATAAAATAAAATAAAATAAAATAAAATAAAATAAAATAAAATAAAATAAAATAAAAATTAAACAAAAAAATTAAACAAAACAATATTAAATTAAATTAAATTAAATTAAATTAAATTAAATTAAATTAAATTAAATTAAATTAGTAAAAATGAACAAATCATATTATCAAACTGATTTAAGAATTGATTTTAGGGCTATTTTCATGAACTAAGAGGAAAACGAGTGTCCATAAAAGCACAAAAATTCTCCTTTGCCTCTATTAAAGTCTGTTCTCAGAGCAGGGCACTATTAACGCACTAGACTCCGTTTTATTTAAGTTTTGTGAGTCATGCCTTCCCATGAGAGCGCTGTCCCTCTGAGAACAAAACCGCTCCGATTTTGGGAATAACAAGCAGCGCAGTGCAGAAAAAGCCACACATCACTGAAATAAATTAAAAGCCTTCATAATACATCATATATATTTATATACATACACAAAATATCCAATGGCCTGTTCACACATTAGTTGTGCTTGCACTGGGTGAATGATGGAATAATTAACAGGGTATTATAGGTGTTCATATCTGAATTTTGCCATCCAAATGGATAGTACAATCTGTAAACTCCCATAACTGTTATCACAGAGTACATGCAGAGAATTTACCATGCTTCATATTTCATAGGCTCTTTGTTTTACCTCTATTTCTTTATTATTTACTTTTTTGTCTTCACTCACAGACAAAATTAAGGGAACATATTAAGTCTCATTGTATAAAAAGTTGAATAAATCCCCGGTGTTCCCAAAATGTCTTTGTTTTTAATAATTGTTATTAACTGTTATAATTAATAACAATTTGTCAGATTTGCCGCTATTTGGGTGTGGATGCCTTTAAATGCAAATGAGCAGCAACTTAAAGGAAGAGGGAGGAGCCTTTACTCTGACAGAAATGACAAAACAAGTGAATCTCACACAGCTACAGTTGGACTATAGTTTAACGTTTCAAAAGAGAGTCAGACAATGATGGAGAAAAGAGTTTAGAACTTGCACATGGAGTTGTCTGCATGTTTAATGTATATTTAATTCAATTCATGTTTATTTTTCATAGCGCTTTTCACAATGTAGATTTTATATCTATGTAGTTTTTGTGGAGTAAATGACTAAAGTTTAACTCTTTGACTAGCATGTTACAGCTCTGTTAAGACGTGCTGCCTTTGCAAATAATCATACACTATTAGCACAAATCTCTTCTCTTTCATTTAAAAATATCTAAGAAGAAAAATCTTCATATTCAATTTAAACAATGGGATTCTTAGACATCCCAAGTCTCCTGAAATCTATGCATATGCGAGAGACTCTAGGATGCCCGCAAAAGAATGATAATCTCCTGGAAATCACACATCTCCCCCGGTCCTCAAATACATCGCGCACACCCCTGTCCACCACATCTCTCCCCAGTCTTTAGATACGTCGAGATGTGTGTTGATATTGTCAGGTATTGACATATCGATACGTGAGATCACAACCCACAGTTCGGAACGCAGGTGACCTGCATATTAATAACTTTTTTTGAACTCGTAGGTTAATCCACCATTTATAACGATTGCAGAGAGAGATCGTCTCCCGCATTATTCAAAAAGTTGTGGTGGGACCTAAATGCTTTCTTAGGTTATTGATTAAATTTTCTGTCACTGTTTGTTTAGCCTGTATAAATGCATCCAGTGTAGAGCTGCACAATTAAACATTAAAAGATTGTGATCTCAGTTCAAACCCGCACAAAATGAATGATAAATGATAATGATTTGCATATGTTTATTAATCCTTCGAAGCGCTGCATTCAAATCTGTGTTTGGTCGAGAGAGCTTCAGTTTTTACACTTTTTAAGTTAGTTACAAACAATTAAATAACACCGAAGTACTGGGAGAACAGTTTATTAAAGATTAAAATTGCCGTTTAATGGAACTTGACGCTGGTAAATGTTGTAGCAATTACATTGTTTAACCAAAAGGTGGTGACAAACAACCATCAAAATTATATTACTGAATAGGTTTTCAAAAAGTGATACACCTACTGTATAATAAAACATGAAGTTTAATGTATGATGAAACGTAAAGTTTAGTGTATGAATTGTTAAATGATTAATTGAAAATAATTATGATATGTTGTACAAGATGTTAGATTTCTATATTTCGCATTATTAGCAACAGTAGCAAAGATAATTTTCCGTATTGAATATTTTTCTTTTTTCCAGCTGGTTCTTTCTTGATTTTTAGTTTTAATAAAATTACAGGTCCTGTTTGTTAAAACCAATGGTTTTTTGCAGTAATATTTTTGCATAAATGGAAAGCAAACATTTGTCTCCTCCCTTTTCTGCTGATCCGAAAAATGGTCCGATCCGTGACTTAAAAACCAGAGTGGGATCCGAACCGTGAGATTTTTGATCCGTTACACCACTACATAGCAGGGCTGAACAACTAATCAAAAAATTTTTTTTTAATTTTGGCCTCCAAAAATCATTAATCAAAGAAACTCGATTATAGGAATTAATGCAGTGTATGATAATATAAGACTTAAAATATTATAAAGGCACTCGTTCTTAACACAATGACTCATCAACTGGATAAATGAATTGTCTTTGGAATGCTTCGGGATTGAAAGCTGTAGTTTGAGAGGTTGAGTCAGCACGAACGAGGCTCTCGGCTTTGTTTACTCAGAGCACTTGTGTTTTGTTAACACACATGAGGGTCACAGATGACTTCGAGAACTGCCCAGGGGTGTTTTACATGACTGCTCATCTGAAACACAACCATCGCTGTGTTCTGCTCAATGTCAAAAACGTTTAGCCGTGATTGTACATGCTCTGCAGAATTAGTCTTTATTATAAAATGATAAAAATATCAAACGGTATAGAATGATCTTTGAGGTTATTGTATATTTTCAATCCAATTGTCTGTAAATGTGAAATAATCAGCATGCAGTTCTTCAGGAAAAGTACTGCAATACATTTTCTTCCTTTATTTAAATAAAAAAGGTCTATTATTTTATCAACTGATTCAATTAAATATGGTATTATCACTTTATTTTACTAAAATCTGCGTGGAAAATATTTAATATTTTCATTTATGTAATATTTATTGTTCATTTATAAATTTTTTAAATGTAACTATTTAACCTATTCGAATACTGTTAAAAGGGATAGTCGACCCAAAAAATTAATGTGCATTTTTATGCGTTTCATTCTTCCGTTGAACACAAAAGAAGATATTTTGAAGAATGCTAGGGTCATTTATAGTTTACCAATTAACTTCCATAGTATTTTTATATTTTTTTTTGTCTACTATGGAAATTAATGTGTTCCAGCTACCAACATTTTTCTTAATATCCTCTTTTGTGGTCAACAGATAAAAGAACTTAAAACTGGTTTTGAGTAAAGGGTGAGTAAATGATAGCAGATTTTTTGTTACATTTTTATTAAATTATTTATTTAGCAATGAATGATTTAACAATACATAATAATAAATATACAACATACAAAAAAATAATATACAAACAAAATCACTACTATTTTATCGCTTTGGTATTTCACACAAAAAAAAACATACTATCCATAGTACATTCATTCATTCATTCATTCATTCATTTTCTTTTTGGCTTAGTCCCTTTATTAATCCGGGGTCGCCACAGCGGAATGAACCGCCAACTTATCCAGCATTTGATTTACGCAGGGGATGCCCTTCCAGCCGCAACCCATCTCTGGAAAACATCCGTACACACTTATTCACACACATACACTACGGACAATTTAGCTTACCCAATTTACCTGTACCACATATGTTTGGACTGTGGGGGAAACCGGAGCACCCGGGAGGAAACCCACGCGAACACAGGGAGAACATGCAAACTCCACACAGAAATGCCAACTGACCCAGCCGAGGCTTGAGCCAGTGACCTTATTGCTGTGAGGCGACAGCACTACCTACTGCGCCACTGTGTATGTACATTTTTATGAGTTTCATTCTTCCGTTGAACACAAAAGAAGATATTTTGAAGAATGCTAGGGTGCTCCATTTACAGTTCACCAATTAACTTCCATAGTATTTTTTTGTCTACTTTGGAAATCGATGTGTGCCAGCTACCAGCATTTTTCTTAATATCTTCTTTTGTGGTCAACAGATAAAAGAAACTAAATTAGGTTTTGAGTAAAGGGTGAGTAAATGATAGCATAATTTGTATTTGATTTTTATTTCATTATTTATTTAGCAATGAATGATTTAACAATACATAATAATAAAAAATACAATATACAAAAAAAATATACAAACAAATTATACTTTACTATTTTATCACTTGGGTATTTCACAAAAAAACAATACTATCCATAGTATCCACGGTACCCATAGTAAAACCCATAGCATCCATATTGCATACTACGGAAATAGTAAGAGCTGTAAGATAGTATGCCATTCCAAAATTCACCCATAGGACGATGTGTCAGACAAATCATGGGTTGAGTGAAACCAATTACTAAAAAAAAAAAAAAAAATAGGAAACCCAATCAGCAATCATTGTCTCCCTTAACCCCCTGCAATAAAGTCTAGATAGGATACACGACTGCTGAGAAGTGTGATATGCACATCAATATAGAAGCATTTTGCTAGTAACATGCCAAGTCATGCTAGAATCATGCTAACAACATGCTAGTTCATGCTAGAATCAAGCTAGTAACATGCTAATTCATGCTAGAAACATGTTAACAACACGTTAACTTATGCCAGAATCATGCTAACAACATGCTAATCCATGCTAGAATCATGCTAACAACATGCTTACTCATGCTAGAATCATGCTATTCCTAACCTCAGACACAGGGATCAACTTTAAAGCTTTTTACTGGCTTGCTTCAGTATTTAAAGTGGTTACATTGCTGACTGCAAGGATCTTAAACATTATTTTAACCAACTTGATACTTTTTCAAACTAAATAAAATACTTAAAACAGGCATAAAGTTGTCCTCAAACTTTACTATCTAGTTTAATAGATAACATAAATAATACTTGGTACAAGTACTGTTATTACATTACTTTGACAGTTGGGTTTAGGGTTGGGGTTGGGATAGACGTTAATAAAATACAATAAATAGGAAATTTAATAAATAATATAAATAATTATTGTTGTTAATCAGCTACTGTACACTAATAGAGAAGATTTTAGATTCCAGATCTGTTTTTACATTACGGTGATGGTTGGGTTTAGGGTTGGGGGAGGAATAGACATCAATAAAATACAATTAATGTGAAATTTAATAAATAATATAAATAGTTTTCATAAACTTCCAGCTGCACCTATATCTGATCCAGCAACAACCCTGCAATACCAGGAACAAACTCCAGTCTGCAATTTTCTTTGGAATCCAGTCACCAAGCAACCATTCTATTTGTGGAAACCTGTCATCTTCAATTTCATTCCAACTTCGCTTGTCATTCATTAAACTTCGAAATCGTTCATCAAGCTGAAATGAATAATCCAGAGATGCGGTACAATCGCTGCTAAAAGATTCAATCAATGTCTCCGCTACACACACTCATGCATTCGCTTTGATGAAGGTCCTCTAACACACACACAATAGCTCTGCTTGTGAACACAGGTCGCATTTAATAGTCAGTAGGTAATGGAAAAAGGAGACAGACAGAGAGGAAACATGAATAAAGCTGATAAAATCTGCTCCGTCAATGCATCTGTTTTTTATTTTAGATGTAAATAATAAATAAATAAATAACCCCCTCACACTCATACATTTACACAAAGTCATGTGATTTCATCTGAGACCATTCATTATATTATGGAGGAGGTCTGACACCATGATGAATGTCAAGTGTAAGAGTTTCAATGGGCTGTCTGAAGATTTTAATTAGTGACCCAAAAGCCTTGCACTTCACTTCCGCTCAGATCCAATCCATCTTCACAAGAAGAGAAGAGAGAGAGATGGTAGAGAAGATCAGTATTCAAACCAGCTGCATGACTGAGCAAGCGGCCAGAAATAAAAATGGATTTAAAGTGCCTCTATTATCGTTTAAAACAAAAAAAATTCATTCTGTGGACAATCTCCACCCGCAAACACTTATTTACTCAGTAAAAAACTTTTTAATTTCACAAAACCTCCTGTTATATTGATCAAAGCTGTGAAAATGCGGGGGGGCATACTGAAAAGATAATGCTTTCAGTTTAGCATTATCTTATTATCTTATTCCGCCAACATTCATGTAATTTTTTTTTAAATTACTTATTAGCCTGCACTATTAGTTAATTATGCATTTATTTATGCAGGTATTTGTAGATTTTGACATATATTTATTTATTTATATATTTGCGTATCTATTGCTTTATTTATGCAGGGATTTATGGCTTTATTTACTCATTTATTTATGTGTTTGGGTATTTATTTATTGTTTTTGCAGGTTTCATCCTCCATATAACTGGATCCAAATATTTAAGTAAAAGAAATCACTGTTAAAGTTGTCTAAAGTGTTGGGGTCTATAGTCTAGAGCATCAACATATAACTATCGTAATAAAGGCAAAATGAATGCCAAAAATACATCTTTAAAAATATATAAATAAATAGAAAAAAATTGATTGAAGTTTCAATATATTTACTGAAAAAAGAATCTTCATTTCTCATATGACTCAATATCTTCTGACTCATATTACATCGCTATTCCCACAAAAATACTGTATAACATAACACTGTTTTTGTTGTGCAGGGTCAAAAATTACACCACATAATATCTTTACCTGTTTTATTAATTTAACAAAAATTCATCCAAATACATTTGATTGGTCAGAGCATTTTTAAAGCTCAAGTGTGATTGGTTATTTTCTAATCTTATCACTGAGACGTGTTTCCCAAGTCATGTGTAGTGAATGAAATTCAGACATTCTAATTAGCATTTCATTTCCGACATGCACTTTTTTAATGTCGTAATGTGTAATGTGGTAGACCAATCACAACAGGCTAATCTATCTGACCAATGCTGGCTATACAGAAATAATGAAACTATGGTAGGAGGTCCAAAAAGCAATCCAACACAACATCAATTTAAGATCACAGGGTCCAAACTGAGATAATGTGGTTTCCTGTTTATTCTTAGTTCATAGTATGCTCTACATGATGACTTCTTGCTGCAGAAGTACCCCATTTAATCTGACGGTTAACATGATTAAACATTGTTGAATTGACAGAACTACTGTGGGACCAGCCTGTGGTTAAGACTCTTGCTGAAGGGCACATTGGTAACCGCTTACAGCAACTCTTTGTTAACTAAACCAGCAACCGTAGGTTATGACCTTAAACCACACCACCCACACAACATTTATGTTTGACTGTTAAATAATGCAGATAGGCTAAACATCAACTAGGACCAAAATAAAAATATGGAAAATGCTAGTGTTATATACATTATACACTCTCAGAAACAAAGGTACAAGAGCTGTCACTGGGGTGAAACCTTTTCAAATGGTACACATTTGTACCTAAAGGGTTCATATTAATACCTCAATGGTACATATTAGTACCTAAAAAGTACAAAAGTATACCTTTAAAAAAAAATTGGTACAAATATATGCTTTTGAAGTACCAATATGGACCCTTTTAGTTCAAATGTGTATCGCCCCAGTGACAGCCTTTATCTTTACCTTTTGTGGAGAGGTAAGCATGGTCGAACACCCAATAAGGGAGAAGAGCATGCACGGAGCCCGGCAGCTAGTCAGCAGGCCAATCAGAAATAATAAATAACACCTGTTTATTCTAGTGATTGGGCCGGAGAGACACCTTTTTAAGGAGGAGAGAAGGAGCAGCCGGGGGAGGAGAGAGCACACACACACACACAGACCTGCAAGTGTTGTGTGCAAAATACTTAAAATAAAAAGAAAATACTTACCTGTATCGCCGACCCTGTCTTCTTCTTCCCACACAACAACGAACTTTGCTACAGTGGTGCCGAAACCCGGGAAGAAGAAGAAACTTCGCTGCCAGAATGTCTACTCCGTATACTAGTCCATGTGCGGAAGTCATCCAGGCGCTCGCGGTTCTCCACCGAGAACAACATCGTGAGCTGGTGGAGCTGAAGGTAGATCTTTTCCAACGTTTTCAAGTCCTCGTGGAGGCCCAGCGGGAGGACCGCGAGCTAATCCGGAGTCTGCTAGCCCAGGAGATCCGGCCCGCTCCGACACCTGCCGCCCACCCTCCCATCGTGCTACAGAAGATGGTGCCGGAGGACGACCCGGAAGCGTTTCTCGACCTGTTCGAGAAGATGGCAGAGGCGTGTGGCTGGCCGCGGGCCGAGTGGCTGGTGCGAATCATCCCACTGCTGGCGGGCGAAGCCCAGACCGCCGCACAGCAGCTACCGGTCCAGAATCTCCTGGAGTACGCTCACCTGAAGCGAGCCATTCTCCAGCGGGCCGGCCGCAACCCAGAGGAACAGCGACAGCGTTTCCGCTCCATGGAGCTGACGGAAAGCGGCCGGCCCTTCGCGTTCGCACAGCAGCTCCGTGATGCCTGCCGCAGATGGCTAGTGCAGGATGGCCAAACCACAGCCCAGCTGGTGGATGCCGTGGTGCTGGAGCAGTTCATCACCCGCCTCCCCTCCCGAACATCGGAGTGGGTCCAGTGCCACAGGCCAGAAGATCTGGAGACGGCCATCCAGCTGGCGGAGGATCACCTGGTGGCGAAGTCCAGGGTCGGCGAAATAACCTCTCTCTCTCTCTCCTCTCCCCCTCTCTCCTTCTCTCTTCCTGTTCCCAGGCCCAGACTGCGGGGACCGCCCATGCCAGCACCCAGACAGCGACAGAAGGCGGACTCCCGGAGTGCCCCGCTACAGGGGGGCGCCGTTCGGGATGGAGGGGTGGAGTCGCGACCCCTGGCGGTTTCCCCGACCGCGCCGGGTCTCTCTCCGGTTCAATCGGTTGGTCTTGCTGGCCCTGGGGGTATAGTGAGAAGGTCTGGGCCGATGCATTGGCGCCGCGGGGATGGGGACAATGCACTAAAAAGCTGCTCCTTGAAGGAGGTGAGTGCATTGATTCGCGTCCCCGCCACGCCGATCATCGCCCCCGGTCGCGACAGGCTATACCGGATACCAGTGAGTATAAAAGGGGGTACATATCAAGCTCTGGTGGATTCGGGGTGTAACCAGACCTCCATCCACCAAAGCCTGCTTCAATACCCGGCATTGGATACGAGCCGCACGGTAAGGGTAAGGTGTGTACACGGGGATGTAATTCACTACCCGCTAACGGCTATAGATATTCAATTTAGGGGTAAAAAGCATAGCGTCGAGGTAGCGGTTAACCCGCACCTCAAACACCCGCTAATTCTGGGAACCAATTGGCCTGGATTTAACAGACTATTAGGGGTCTTATGTGCGGGTGTTTCTTGGAAGAAAAGATCGCTAGATAGGGGGCGGGTCGCTCAGCTGGGGGAATCCCAAGCGATGCCGTCACGCGCTGACTCAGAGGGAGGGCCGGGAATTTCCCGGTGTAAAGACTTTCCTCTGGAACAGTCGCGTGACGACACGCTAAAACATGCACTCGAAAGAGTGCAGGTTATTGATGGGCAAAACCTCCAGCCTGATCGGCCCCTCGCCTATCCATATTTTGCGATAATTAATGACAGGGTGTATCGAGTGACCCAAGACGCTCAGACAAAGGAAGATACAACCCAATTGTTAGTACCAAAGAGCCGCCGGGAAATGCTTTTTCAGGCGGCTCATTCTAATCCTATGGCCGGACATTTAGGTCAGGCGGCCACATTAAATCGCCTCATGACCCGATTCTTCTGGCCGGGCATTCACGGTGACGTCAGCAGATGGTGCGCTGCGTGCCGGGAATGTCAGCTGGTAAATCCACCGGCCACCCCAAAAGCGCCGTTGCGCTCCTTACCAATTATGGAGATCCCCTTCGAGAGAATTGGTATGGATCTCATCGGGCCATTAGAGCGATCCGCACGCGGGCATCGGTTTGCTTTAGTCATTGTGGATTATGCAACCCGATACCCGGAAGCAATAGCTCTCCGTAACATCTCAGCAAAGAGCGTTGCGGAGGCTTTGTTTCGCGTCATTTCCCGAGTGGGAATCCCCAAGGAGATTCTCACTGACCAAGGCACCGCGTTCATGTCACGCACACTGCGCGAACTTTATGGATTATTGGGCGTTAAATCGATTCGCACTAGCGTCTATCACCCACAAACAGACGGACTGGTGGAACGATTTAATCGCACGCTTAAATCAATGATCCGTAAATTCGTTCACGAGGACGCGAAAAATTGGGATAAGTGGTTAGAGCCCTTGTTATTCGCTGTGCGGGAGGTTCCCCAAGCCTCCACGGGGTTTTCCCCCTTCGAGCTTCTTTACGGCAGACAGCCCCGAGGGGTTTTGGATGTCGTTAGAGAGGCTTGGGAGGACGAGCCTTCAGACAGTAAAAATGAAATTCAATATATTCTGGACCTTAGAGCAAAACTCCACACACTGGGGCGGCTCTCTACGGAGCATTTGCTTAAGGCCCAGGATGATCAACGCCGGCGTTATGATAAGGGCACTAAACTACGCAAATTTTCACAGGGAGATAAAGTACTTGTACTGCTACCCACTTCTAGCTCTAAATTACTCGCCAAGTGGCAAGGGCCGTTTGTGGTCACACGACGAGTCAGCGATCTCGATTATGAGGTGGTACGTTCGGACAGGGCTGGTTCACGTCAGATATACCACATTAATCTGCTGAAGCAGTGGAGGGAGCCGGAGGAGGTGATGCTGGCTACGCTTGTTACAAACGAGGATGACCTGGGGCCAGAGAGCACCGGCCGACAGCGGCCGAGCGCTCTGGTCACCGGGGGTGATCATCTCTCAGCTAGCCAGCTCATCGATATCCGGCACCTCCAACGTGAGTACTCTGACGTTTTCTCACCCCTACCCGGTCATACTAATTTGATTCAGCACCATATCGAGACCGAACCGGGTGTGGTCGTTAGGACCCGGCCGTATCGCCTACCTGAACACAAGAAAAAAGTGATTCAGGAAGAATTAGGTAATATGCTGAAGTTGGGTGTAGTAGAAGAGTCACACAGTGACGGGGCCAGCCCGATAGTCTTAGTTCCTAAGACAGACGGCTCCGTCCGGTTCTGTGTAGACTATAGAAAAGTAAACGCTGTGTCGAAATTCGACGCATATCCAATGCCGCGTATTGACGAGTTGCTCGACCGGTTAGGCGCTGCTCGATATTACTCGACGTTGGATTTAACTAAGGGATATTGGCAGATCCCCTTGTCTCCAATATCTCGCGAAAAAACAGCCTTCACGACGCCGTTTGGATTACACCAATTTGTGACACTTCCGTTCGGGCTGTTCGGGGCACCGGCTACGTTTCAGCGTCTAATGGACAAAATACTCGGCCCTCACTCAGCATATGCCGCTGCTTATTTAGATGACATTATCATTTTTAGTAATGATTGGCAGCGGCATATGCAGCATCTGAGGGCAGTATTGTCGACGCTGAGACGAGCCGGGCTCACGGCCAACCCGAAGAAGTGCGCAATTGGACGAGTGGAGGTAAGGTATCTGGGCTTCCACTTGGGTCATGGGCAGGTGCAGCCCCAAATTGATAAGACTGCAGCCATTGCAACCTGTCCCAGACCTAAGACCAAAAAGGAGGTGAGACAGTTTTTGGGACTGGCGGGATATTATAGGCGTTTTGTTCCTAATTATTCGGCCCTCGTCAGCTCATTGACTGATCTCACTAAAAAGGAGGGACCAGATACCGTCCAATGGTCGGAGCAGTGCCAACAGGCCTTCTCAAAGGTAAAAGCTATACTTTGTGGGGGGCCGCTATTGCACGCTCCTGATTTTGCTCTCCCCTTTATTTTACAGACGGACGCGTCCGATCGGGGTCTGGGGGCGGTTCTCTCCCAGGAGGTGGCAGGAGTGGAACGGCCGGTGCTGTACATTAGCCGAAAACTCAGCAAGAGTGAGGCTAAGTACAGCACCATAGAGAAGGAATGTCTGGCGATAAGGTGGGCCGTTCTCACTCTGCGCTATTACCTCCTGGGTAGGGAATTCGTCCTCTGTTCAGATCATGCTCCTCTCCAGTGGCTTCACCGCATGAAGGATACCAACGCGCGGATCACCCGTTGGTATCTAGCGTTACAACCTTTTAAATTCAAGGTGATCCACAGGCCGGGTGCACAGATGGCTGTAGCCGACTTCCTCTCCAGGGCGGGGGGGGGGAGGGCTGCAGGCCGGACGGCTCCCCGGCCTGAGGCGGGCGGTGGGGGTATGTGGAGAGGTAAGCATGGTCGAACACCCAATAAGGGGGAAGAGCATGCACGGAGCCCGGCAGCTAGTCAGCAGGCCAATCAGAAATAATAAATAACACCTGTTCATTCTAGTGATTGGGCCGGAGAGACACCTTTTTAAGGAGGAGAGAAGGAGCAGCCGGGGGAGGAGAGAGCACACACACACACACAGACCTGCAAGTGTTGTGTGCAAAATACTTAAAATAAAAAGAAAATACTTACCTGTATCGCCGACCCTGTCTTCTTCTTCCCACACAACAACGAACTTTGCTACACCTTTATTTTTGAGAGTGTAGAATTTAAACAGCAAGTGTGTTAAATAATATTTAACACATTTTTCAAGAGTTCACACTTAATATGCTTGACTATGTTAGCAAGTTTGGCAAGCTGTCCAAGGAGAAAACCCTGAGCTTGGAGATAGATGAGCCCAAGGCTCCCACCTAGAGCATTAGGAGGGATACGGGATCAGGTACTGTAGTTCTCGAGAGTTCCCTGATTCGTTTTAGCCTATACCTTAAATAATAAGATGACTCTATAGGAATCAAACTAGGGATGGGCCGGTATAAGATTCTGACGGTATGATAACCTTAGATAAAAACATCATGGTTTCACGGTATGACGGTATTGTGATTACTGCTCTAAAATATATTCTTTTTAAATGTCTGGCTAAAAAACAAAATCATTTTCATCTTTGAACATATATAATTTAACAATATGTTTTATTTTGAGAAACATTTAAAGTATTTTGGGGCAGAAAACATGTCAGGCTAAATAATTCAAGTAAATCTTTGACAAAAACACAGATTTCTTTACAATTTACACCTTAAAAAAAACGAGGAAAAAAAATGTAAATAAAAAAAATCTCACACATACCTTAGGAACGGTATAGCAGAAAATTTTGGCGGTATGAAAACCTTGACTTTTCCATACCGCGGTATACCTTGAAAACGGTTATCGTCCCATGCCTAAATCAAACCAGTGTGTATTTATTAAGTGCTTGTGATTGTTACTATAATTTAATTCACTTGTGTCACATGTCTTTAGACTGTGGGAGGAAACCGGAGTACCTATGGAAAACCCACACAAACACGGGGAGAACATGTAAACTCCGCATAGAAAGTGCCGGCTGGCTCAGCTAGGACTTGAACCTAGCTAGCGTGATCCTAGCGTGGCCTTCTTGCCCAATCCTAGAATTGAGGAGGAGGGAGAAGGAAAGCATGGGGGGGGTCTTCCAAAACGAAGATAGGGAATGAAGTTTAGGCTGGATATTTATGTTAAATTTGGAATAATCTGATTGGCTAGCTAGTGATTTAGCGATAGGGACCAGCTGCAGTCAGTCGTATCACATGCTCCTCTCGAAATTAGTGTGTGAAACTTCCCAAATTAAATGTGAAACTTGATTTACAACACATTTTCTAGAACATTACAGCTATAAATGTTATTTTGACAAAAAATAATTACAATTTTAACCAAATAAATGCAGTTTTGATGAGCGTCGAAGATTTAGTTCAGAAAAGCATTTCAAAGTTTTGAACCTAACAGTGACAGATTGTTAAACAGACACTAGAAAAAGCTTCATTCCATCAAAATACCATAATTTACAGCATTATGTGCAGTACATAAAGCTTCATAATGATATCCAACACAGAGAGCAGAGGGGAACGAGGGCATTTACTCGACCCTGAGGAGTATTATCTTCCAACAGACAGCCAAAACACACACAGCCAGGGGTGAATTTTCACAAGTGCTGACCTTTGACCCTTTAAATAGAGGTTAAACGCTGAGGCATAAATGTTGTTGAACAGAATAAGAACATAAACAATAAAAAATAGGAGAAAGCACTTTCCATTTTCCGCCTGCTATTATTCTGAGCTGTGACCTCAAGTCACCTGAGGGCCGAGTCATTGGCTCGCCTGATGGAAGATAAGTCACTACAGAAAGTGTTGACAGAGATGTTAAATTAAGGGGAAGAGGCAAAACACATCAAAACATCTGTCAGACAAGAACAAAATCTGTCAAATCAAATACCACAAAACCAAGATTCGAAATAAATGAGGGCTATGGGTGCCGTGGTGTGACCAGAAAATTTAAATTGAGCAGATCTTGGTAAAATATGGTTGTCCGCTGTACTAACTGACTCTCAAACTGAAAATATATCATTTTCCAGTCGTGCTATGCCATGTCTTTTAGATTTCTAAGCATTGTTTTCTATGAGGGTGCGTAAACTGGCACCACTATTCATGCCACTTACGCGCATCACTCCCAATATGTGATGCAATCCGCGTGCCTCCGTGTGAACGGCCCCTAAAGCCGACATCATTTGCGACCTCCAGCAGTTGATCTACTTCCTGCACAGACATGCTGGATTCACCAAATTTTTTGACAAATGGGTTACGGATCCATTCCCTGGCAGCTTGTGGGTCCTTTACTGGCCTTTTTCCCCTTGGAGAAGAAACTTTCCAAAGACGTTGGCTGACGTGACTGAGAAGTAGCCGAGAATAATTCAAAATAAAAATATTTTTCAAAATCAAAGATCGTTCAGACTCATATAATAAATAAAATGGAAATAATTAATGATTTCTTGTGTGGCCTGGTACCAATCAATCCACGGACTGGTACCAGTCCGCAGCCTGGGGATTGGGGACCACTGCTTTGATCTACACTTCCCTAAACTCATACTATGCATGCACATGACTATCTTTTTCAAAGACTTTCGATTTAGGGTGCTAACAAAGACAGCGTTTAAATAAATAAATTAATAAATTAACTTTGGTCCCATTTCAAATTAGGTGACCTTAACTGCCATGTACTTGCATTAAAAAAATTAATACAATGTAAATACTGTGTTCACAATGTATTGCAGAACACTTCTTAACACATTGCGGTGGAATACGGGTAGGGTTAGAGACAGGGTTTGGTGGTATGGGCAGGTTTAAGGGCGTACTCACACTGTGCTATCCGAACCGTGCTCAGGCCCGTTTCCCGGATAATTTTAGAAGCGTGAGTGCGCTGAATCGGGCTCAGGCACGGTACGGTTGGCCGGCCCTGGCCCGGTTGGAAGAGGTGTGCCTGAGCCTGGTTCACTTGAGCTTTGGCGCGGAACACTTGTAGTGTAAGTGCAAAGCGCATCTGAGCCCCAAACTGAAGAGGAGACGTGACTTTTGGGGACTGTTTCATATAGATTTATTAATCATTCTTACTGTTTAATGAACGCAAACTGTCGTAGATTATTAAAGACGCAAACCCCTCACTGCACGACAGCTGCGCCTTTAGTAAACCTTCTAATTCCTGCAGCACGAGGACTTTATGATTGTTTATGAGCGTCAGCAGTGGCTGATCTGTTCGACGAAATATTTGACTGTGTGTCACTGCTTATCAAACGACTAAAACGATATAATCATATAAAGATCTCCACTGAAATCTCAGAGAGGGCTTCTCTTACACTGAACAGCGCATAATCGATGACGTAAGCGTGCCCAGGCCCGAATGCAATGAGATTGCGGGCCGTCGGGGGAGACGGGAGGGGGGGACAAGCGTGCTTTGGTCCGGTTAAAGGGAACTGTACATAGTGTGAGTACGCCCTAAGAGTGGGTTAAAGTGTAAGGGATGTTCACCAGTGTAATTACATGCAATTACAGACATTAAAGGTGCAATAGGTGATTGTCTTCAGAAACATTTTTTGTTGTGCTGGTTAAAAGTCTCTTCACAGTCCAATATTAATGATTAAAGTAAATGATCTTAATGTGTTTATATGTATTTTTATATTCTGGGTGAGGCATTAAACTAAAAAAATGTTCATCCAATTAGATATTGTCAGACCGACATCTCCCATAATTCCAATAAGTAGCCCAAACGTAGATTTCTGCACATCTCTGTTCACGCATATTCGCCATTAGCGAGTGCACACCTGCATGCGTGCCGCACATTCACAACACATGCAGACGAGACAGTCACAGTAGAAACAAACGCTGAATTGAAACTTTTTAAAATCCTGAATCAATCGTGGCTTTGAAACATAGTCCCTCCCCTGCCGTCCAAAGATAATATGCTAACTGGTTAGCATTTTTGCAGATCTGCACCTTTCATTACATACATGTATATAATCAACCATGAGTACAATGGAAAAAAAGGATTTTTACAATAAGTACATTGTAACAAATTATTAATTTCAGTATAAGTACATATTAGTTAAGGTCACCTAATGTGAAGTGGGACCAACACTTTGAAACCAGTTACAGTCTCATACATTATGCTGTCAGGCAAAACATCTAAAATGTTTGCCGTTTTTGGCTGCAAATGTCAAGTAACCCTTTCCCAGAGATGGGTTGTGGCTGGAAGGGCATCCGCTGCGTAAAACAAATGCCAGATAAGTTGGCGGTTCATTCCGCTGTGGCGACCCCGGATTAATAAAGGGACTAAGCCGAAAAGAAAATGAATGAATGAATGAATGTCAAGTAACCCCCCTAAATGGGCCAGATCCACCCAGGCCCTTATAAAGCTTCCCCACTGCCCACAGAAACAGCTTTAGTCATATAGAAGCTACTCTGACTGCTGTCTGATGTGAAAGGTTTCGACAGATAAGGACAGTGCGCATAATAGGCTTTATCACTATAATAGGATAAGCTATAAAACCCTGTCATCTAAAACGTCTCTGTCATGACTTGCTGATAAACACAGAGACCAAAGTGTTGGTATTTTGAAAGAACCTTGTTCAGCCAAACTCATCAACCAAACCACCTCCGTAAGCTTGTTCTGGTAGCTTTAAACTGCTAACCTTCCCTTTCATTGTGTTGTGTAAAACGAACAAACACTCATTCTGGGAAAAAAAAGAGATTTTGGCTGCTGAACTGAGAGGAACACTTGAGAAAAACTGGTAAAAAGGAACACATAAACAGTTTCTTTGAGCCTGAAAGAGTTTGTAACGTCTTATATTCGAAGGGTTTCCCCATTTGGAAATGATGTATTTTTGAGGTTTCTTTTGAACGCTGCTTTAAGATGAGGTCAACGTTAAAGGTCAGCCACATCAGCACAAGCCTTGGGTTTCTTCTAGGAAAAAGAAATACTTCACACACACAAAACAACAGGTGTGTTTCTGACGGAGCTGCTAAAATCCCATTCCCATCTGCTTCATTCATTAGTCAGCAAGGCTCATCAGACACACAGAGACGTTTTCAAATGCAGTGTTGACAGCAGGTGCTGTGACATATGCAGCGGGCTGGAAAAATCTGCTGCCATCTCTGAAGGGGGAAAAAGCTCAAGAGGGGCAGCAGACACTTCAGAAACACGTCAAACTCGCAACATCCAAGACACAAGTGAGTGTGTGGGTGGGTGAGTTTCAAAGGATGCAATGTTTGCATTACGGCGAATGACTAAATGGCCCATTTCATCACATCTTCCTGGAAAATATAAAGATGTGAATATAAATATAAAAATGTTTCCTATTATTGTAATGCAATCATTTTTGTAAAGCTGCTTTGAAACAATAATTATTGTGAAAAGCGCTATACAAATAACCTTGAATTCACTTACCTTGCTGAATTAATTACTCAAAAAATCATAAATAAAAATGACAGTTTCACAAATTACAGTTAATCCAGATTTAATTCTATATTCATTCATTCGTTCATTCATTCATCTTTTTTTTGGCTTAGTCCCTTTATTAATCAGGGGTCGTCACAGTGGAACGAACCACCAACTTATCCAGCATATTTTTTATGCAGGGGATGCCCTACCAGCTGCAACCCATCACTTGGGAACACCTATACACACTCATTCACACACTCACTCACTCACTCATACACTACAGCTAATTTAGCTTACCCAAATTCACCTATAGTGCACATCTTTGGACTGTGGAGAAAACCCATGCCAACACGGGGAGAACATGCAAACTCCACACAGAAACGCCAACTGACCCAGGTTCAAACCAGCAACGTTCTTGCTGTCAGGCAACAACGCTACCCACTGAGCCACCAAGCCATCCTAATTTGATATTACTTAAGAATTTTTTTAAAAAGAAACTTTCTTTGTTCGTTCATTCATTTTCTTTTCAGCTTAGTCCCTTTATTAATCCGGGGTCGCCAACTTATCCAGCATATTTTTCACAAAAGGATGATGATGTCGCAAGTCACAACCATAAGCTGCATCTAAAATCGAATACTTCCATACTATATAGTATGCTAAAAACAGTATGCGAAATGGGAGAAAGATCTTGGACTTGGTTTGGATCAGGAATGGTGGGAAATGGCTGCTGAGAGGGTTAATTCCTCTTCTTCCTGTTCCAGACTGAGTCTGATTCAATTTAAGGTTTTTCATAGAATTCATCTAACGAATGTCAAATTAAGTAAGCTATTCCCAGGCGTGGATGTTTGTTGTAATAGGTGCTCTCTGGCTCCTGCTGATCATACCCACATGTTTTTTTCTTGTCCGAAGTTGGAAAATCTTTGGAGTTCTTTCTTAAACACCTTTTCTACAATCTTTAATATTTCTCTTGAACCTTGTTCTTTGATTGCTATTTTTGGTGTAACGGCTTTGTTGGATAACCTTTCAAATAAGAATGCTAATGTTCTAGCCTTTGCATCACTGATAGCCCGGAGACGGATTTTATCACACTGGAAGTCTTCTAAACCTCCTTTCACTGTCTCATGGTTAGAAGATTTGATGTCTTTTTTATATATTGAAGAAATTAAGTTTACATTAAGAGGTTCCACTAAAACATTTTATAAAAACTGGGATCCTCTAATTAATTTTGTCAGGAATACAACTCATCTCTTCGCTGATTCATAAGAATTATTATTATTTTTATTTTTTTCTCTTTCAAGAACGATCTCTGCCCTTTTTATTAATGTGTGCGTGTGTTAGTTATATTTTATGTATGTTTATTTTGTTGCTTTGACAATTCTTGTTGTGTGTGTGTGTGTGTGTGTGTGTGTGTGTGTGTGTGTGTGTGT
>CAIGQQ010030028.1:4166-21891 GCA_903798035.1 Danio albolineatus | reverse complement strand
TGTGTGTGTGTGTGTGTGTGTGTGTGTGTGTGTGTGTGTGTGTGTCTCCTCCTTGGGGTGGGATGGGGGACTGAGGGTTTTTGAATGTTCTTGTTTACCCTTAGTTATTGTAAAAAAAATGTAAATTATTGATATTGTGGTATTTTTTTGTAGACTGCACAAAAAAAAAACAGCATGCGACCCGAGTAGTATGTCTAAATGCATAAGGTGCATCCCAAATATTCTACGCCATTTTGTAGTATAAATAATTTTGTAGTATAAATAATAGCACTTGAACTACCCGGATGATGCACTCATTCAACCGATAAAATGAAGTGTGGAATGATGGACTCTTCACGCACTCAACGGCCGCTGCTTTGCTCACGTAGCAGAAGGGGTGGAGCACATGTTGGATAACCTGTTCCATTTGGTACGCCACTACATACAGTATACTATGCTGTCAAGTGTGTAAGTGCATAATTAATACATAGTGTATAATGTGCCATTTGGGACGCAGCTATAGAATTCAAAAAACATTATGTAAGAAGTACCCAGTTGACCTACTCCCCTACATGACTATCCCATGATGCACCGTGAGAGAATTCATGAATGAAAGTGAAGCAACGCAACTGACACAAGTAGGTCACATGATCATGACAAAATGGCGGATGTGGTATGTCCGAGTTCTGTTCATACTACTGACATTCTTACTGTATAGAACTTACTTTACTAACAGCCGAGTAGTACATTTAAATTCAAATGCAGTACCTACTTTGCACACAGCCATAGACATCTATTATAATGTCTACGGCTGTAACCCACATGCTTACTGTGATAGTTTAGGGTTGGGGTATGTGTAGACGTTAATAACACACTGTAATGTTTATTTAATGACTAACGCAATTAAATATCATTTCTAGCAACAACTGCTCTTGCATGCATGTTGACATAATGAACAGAACCGTTCACACACATTCATTCATAAAATCGAAATACTACAGGGCAGTTGCTATGCATGCGCACTAACACATAAGTGACGTCGAAATGCATCATGTTGACATTCATTTCGTCACAGCAATACAGGCTGCAGCGAGGGGTGTCATTCATTCATTTTCCCTTGGCTTAGTCCCTTTATTAATCAGAGGTCGACACAGCGGAATGAACCGCCAACGTATCCAGCACGTATTTTACACAGGGGATGCCCTTCCAGCTGCAACCCAGCACTGGGAAACACCCATACACTCTTGCATTCACTCACATACACTACGACCAATTTAGCTTATTCAATTCACTGATAGTGCATGTCTTTGGACTGTGGGGGAAACCAGAGCACCCAGAGGAAACCCACCGAACACGGGGAGAACATGCAAACTCACACAGCAATGCCAAATTGCCCAGCCGAGACTCAAACCAGCGACCTTCTTGCTGTGATGCGACAGTTCTAACCACTAAGCCACCATATCTCAAATCAATCACAAGATCAAACATTCTAAAATATGTAATATGGATAAAACTTTGCATAAAAGCCATTCACATGTGTTTCCCAGACCATAAAGAGCACTGCATCACTGTGATCGACCAAAAGAGAGACACAGTAAGAAGGAGAGATATACAACTCTACTGCCAGGCATGGGTTGAGAGATAAGGTTTGGCAGGCTGCCAACTAGAAAGTAGCTATTACAGTCTCCTTCGCAGAGTCATCTTCACACCACACATAAACACAGCATGTGTGCTTGTGGAAAGCTCTGATAAACTATCTTTTATCAGCACTGCTTTCTCATCTGAGACTTCCTTCACACATTTATTAAATTGCATATAGCGCTGCACGATTCTAGATGAACTGAGAATGGCATTTTATTTTGTTGCTTAAAACACAAATTACCATTCTTATGATCTTATATATCATATATGGTATAATAAGATGTGAGATTAATAGAATTGCAAATACAAAATGTATAAATTTGAGCAAAAATCAATATATGGGTGCAATAAATGCCCCCTTAAAACAATAAATCATTTTTTCCCCCCAAATAAACCCTTATAAATGACCAATGATTTTTTGCTGATTTAAAGTAGTGAACTGATGCCATTTAACAATCATATTTAACATCAGCAATGAATAAAATGAATAAAATAAAATAAAATAAATTGGTCAACCTGTCTGATTTGAAAATTATTCAGGGTTATTTACTGAAGAAGCTGCAAAAAATTGTGGTCACACTGTACAATAAGGTTCATTAGTTAATGTTAATTAATGCATTTACTAACATGAACAAACAATGAACAATACATTTACTACAGTATTTGTTCATGTTAGTTAACAGTGATTAATGAAAATACAGTCGTTCATTGTTAGTTAGCGTTAACTCACGGTGCATTAACTAATGTTAACAAGCATGGAGTTGGATGTTAATAATGCATTAGTAAATGTTCAATTATGATTAATAAATGCTGTACAAGTGTTGTTCATGATCAGTTCATGTTAGTAAATGCATTAACTAATGAACCTTATTGTAAAGTGTTACCAAAATTGTAAATGATAAAGTCGATACGACTGAGTAATGATGACTGTTTCTATTTTGTAGTGCAAAGTGTCAAAAATTTTATGGAGACTAATATTGTGTTGATCATACTAAATAATAACATTTAGTTTTTACTTTGTTTTATTTTTCACGTTTATTTGACTGGGACTATGCACATTCATAAAACCAATAGAACACTATTACACTCATCCTATCTAAAAACATAGACAACTGCCACACAAAATAACCAATAAATATCAATATGCGGGCAAAGACAATATTAGAATAGACAGAAATAACAGTAGCATTAATCATTCAATAACTATGCAACCAAACAACCACATGTACAGTATAAAACTCTTTCTTGACATTGTGGAATAACACAGAAGACTAAAAAGGTTTGAAAAAAAATGTCTTATATTGTAATTTTAAGTTATATAATATTGTAAATCCCAAGTTTATTCAGTCAAAAATATTGCTAAAACCGTTCAGCAGATTACAGACAAGGGCACACACTCAAAAAAAAAAAAGAAGGGATTTTTGCGTGCTACTTATTTCAAATGAGCTAAAACAACACAATTCTTGATTTTTTGGGGGGGGACAACCTAATTGTTTTATGTTCAATCCACTTCAATTTGTTACATAACTTAATCGATTTGTGTTGGGAATTGGGATAACGTGGAATTTTTTGGGAACCCTGCATTTTTTATAGTGCATGACGGCTGAGACAAAAAGAATGAGAATTCTATTTCAAAAGGTGAAATAGGAGTATATTTTCTCCCGTTAAATATGCCACATGCATGACCGTTGCCTCCGGGTCTGGCTGCTTTATTTTTAAATGAGACGTTGCCTTGCTCCTGTTCTGCGCGGCATAAAAATAGTGCGCGCTCAACCAGACACCACACAGTTACCGTGCTGTTCCAAAATGAAACTCCTCAATGGCCTCTAAGGGTATGACTGTCCTTGTCACGCATCCAAGAGTACACTTGCATCCAACGCCTCGGTTAGTCCTTGGGTTAAACTATCGCACAGCATCGTGGGAGACTGTAGTGGTGTTTCAGAAAAAAGAAACGAAGCAGCTCTTGAGTTAAAACAAGGGCACTGTTAGTGGGAAGAATCATTGGCCGTTGTTATTCAGCAGCTTGCAAGAACAACTGAAGATAGTATTTCTTTGCTCGCTGAAGGGATAACAATGACAGAGGTGCCATGTAAAACCAGAAACTACACTGTACAAAAACAACTTAATTATATTGCCATATATTCTTCTGTCTGACTTTAGTCTTATGCAACAAAACACTCATAGAGATTATAGAGTTGGAAATCTATCATAATATAATGACAAAGTATGTGCAGACCTATGTTATAATCTCAGACTCTAAGGCCAAATCTATATTTAAATGCCTCAGTCTAGTCTAAAATAAATAGACATTTTTACCGTGTATGCTTTCCTGAAGCTTTTTGTTTTTTAGTACGTATTAAATGTATTTTTTTGATGAATCAAAGGCACTAATGTGATGAAAGATAACGATTTTAAATAAATGCTTTTATTTTGAGTTGTAAGCATATATTATAGTATAATGAGAAAGTGTATGCAGACCGATGCTATAAGCTCAGATTTTATGGCCAAATGTTTATTTAATTATTTACGTTTAGTCTAGAATAAATGGATTTTTACAGTGTTTATGTCTTCCTGATGCTTTTTTTTAGCAAGTATTAAATGTATTTTTTTACCGCAAAAATCTGCGTAATTCTGTGTAAGCCTACTCATCACGAATATTTTGTGACAAAACTTCTCAAACACCCAAAACAATATTGTATAGTGGAAATACACGTGCTAGTTGTGTGTACATCATGTGATGGTATTTTTATTCACTGTGAATTTGTGGAAAAACTGTACAGGAGTCAAAATGGCATCAGCCTTTTTTTCTACCCCAGACACAAATGAAGATCTACTGCAAGATGATGCAATTCTGAGTCCTGTACTGAATCATAATGGTCAACAGGCAACTGTGAAGAGAATGTAAGCCTGAACATTGTGTCCTTTTTATGGCCACATCTTGTAACATGATTTCATGGCTCATTTAGATATCTTTCGTCCATTTCGCATTCTGAATTCATCCAAACTGCACCAAAGCTTGTTAAGGAAGCAGCAAGCAGACAAAGACCCATTTTTAAGTAGCCTCGGTCCTCCTATATTGGTGCACATCAAAGTTTGGATGGAAACGTGAACAATCAAGAGCATTTCACCCCACTTCATATTAAGTGTCCTTAACTACTATGAACATCAAAACTGAAAACAAATGTATACTTGCTGTGTTCATAATGTATTGTAGAAAACTTCTGGTGCTCTTGAAGTGGGATACGAGTAAGGTCAGGGACAGGTTTGGTGATAAGAATAGGTTCATGGAATGTAATTACATGAAGGTATTTAATCAAACATAACTACAGTGTAAAAGCATATATTTATAGAATAAGTACATTATAACAAATGATTAATTTCAGTGTAAGCACATATTAGTTAAGGCCACCTAATATAAAAAGGGATAGAACCTTTTAAATGTTCAAAAAACCATCACAGTTTGTTTGTTTAAAGGAAAAACTTGAATGGAAAGTTTAAAGAAAAGTTGAAAACAAAACAATATTTTTACTTGATCTAAGATTTGTTAGATATTTGGCCTGGAAATGAGACAAAGAAAGAAAAAGCATTTTTTGCCTTGTGGTTATTCAATTTCGGTACATGAAAACTGTTAGACTCCATAGAAAACTATTGAATTGTGCTATTCAAACTATCTTAAAATTCCCATATTGCAATATTTATTGCAGAAAATTAAACTAATCGCAATATCCGATTTTTCCAATACCATGCAGCCCTAGTGTAACACCCTACACTCACCATTTGAAAATATCATGGCACTTCAAATCAAATTTATATTGACTACATTGTAACACTACTAGGTGGAAAACAAGTTTTAAAGTTGTATTTGTCACTGAGTTCTTTGTTCAAACGATTACTTCAAGAAGAGTGATTCATTCAACCAGCAATGAACCAAGTGAAGTCTTAAAGGTAGTCATTAAGGGTGCTTTCACACCTAGGCTTTTGTTTCGAAACCTGACCTGTTTCCCCAGTTCGAGCGGTTCGTTTGGCATATATGAATCCAGCAATCACGCTCAGATCCGCACCAAAACGATCGGCCTGTGATCGCCTGAATGAGGTGGTCTCGGCTTGATTGAAACAAACTCTGAAGTGGATCAATTGTTGTGAGAAAGCAATACAATCCGAACAAGGCTATATCACATTGTATTATGTATATTTAATAGGCATACGTATATGGCTATATGAAGAGAGAATTATGAGTACGGCGGGATGACATTCCTAGCGGTAAATGTGCGGTTCAAGTTAAATACGAAAGTGAAAGCATCTTTAATATTTACGAAATCTGTTTATCCATTAGGAAAATTTCGCTTATAATGTCTTATTGCTCTTCGTCATTAATTAAAAAAAGGACGCATGACAGCTAAGCAGGACTCTGAAAAATAAACCGTGAAACTCTGACCAATGTGAGGAGAGTTTACTCACACGTGACTTGTTTGAGCTCTTTTGGTCCGTTTAGAAACTTTGCAGTCTGAAAGTGAACAGCACCAAGAACAGAGCAACAATGTAACAATTTCAATCCCTGTTCGAAACAAAAGAATTGATCCACAGTTGTGAAAGCACCCTAAATCATTTGTTCAAGACATTTGTTTTTAAAACATTGATCAAACAATTGACAGGCCTATAACTATATAAGCACGCTTATGTTGAAGGCACTAGTTAAAACCCTCATGGCCAGCAGCATAAGTGAGGAAAACCCACAATTTATTTTCTTATTAACCTATATGATAAGATTAAAAATAATAATTTATCAGTAGGTATTGATACCGATCTCTAGAGTTTAGTTGTCTAGAATTGTGACCTTTATTTAAACAAAAAACACAACAAACAAAACTTGATTTCCAGTTTCTCTGGAACTGTGGCTTTATTATATAGAACAACAACAAAATACTATAAACATGCTACATAAAAGAACAAGGTTAATAAGCAAAAAAAAGAAGCAACAAGTTGGTCAACCTCAAAGTGAGGCATCAGGGCCTAAACAAAAGTATTCACAGTGTGTTAAACAGCCTAACAATAAATACATTTTCTGCACAAATGGAAGAAACTATTGCATTATAAATCGTGTCAAAAGCATAAAAGCCATTAATTACTCTCAGATGCGTTGCACCGATTCAGACAGGGTTGTGGTTTTGGGGGGGTTCTGTTTGATTGATTCAAGCTCGGCTCTCATGCGATGAGGAACATTTTCCAAGTCTCCGTCTCCCCCTCACATATCGGAGTTTAATTAGAAAGAGCTTTAACAGCCCATCCATATCCATAACCTCATTCATAATGATGATTTAAACACTGCTTGTGTGTTCACTTGCACATAAAATGAACACGCTACGTCTTTTGCACTCAGAACACAAAACGCTTGGCTTCCACTGTTCATCCTGAGGCTAAATCTCATTAGAATACCAGCATTGGGTGCAAACAGACCTTTTTCTAACTACGGACCATAAATGGACTGTAATTATGCTGAAAAGGCCACTGGGAGATCGCACTCTTGTGGATCATGGACATTCGCCCGGGCACCTTCACATTTAATTTTCCTAAACATTTTTAAGGCAAGGCTTTGACTACATTACTATTATTTCAATTATCAAGAGTGACCAATTTAAAACCTTATCATTGTTAAAGTGTTGTATCTGGACTTACATGATTCCCATCAGAGAGGCAAAGTGACAAACTAGGACTGTACAATACGTCGCAAAATTATCATTATCGTGAGCGTTCTCGTTTATTGCTGTTCTGCTATTGGCTACAGCGGCCCAATGGTGAACCCAGAGCCAAAAATAAACACTAATATTGGGTGTCAAAACAAGAGAGGAAAATGACAACCGCCAATCATAGTCAGAACATCAGCTGAGGTTTTCACTCAGTTTTTTTAAAGAGCAAATATTTGTGTTAACCCTTTCATGCATACAATCACACCGGTGTGATCAGCCTTTGCTGGTCCCTGAAGTGCACAAACACACCAATGTGTTTAGAACATTAATAGCGCATGTCATCAACTTCGAAAACTCAAATCTTACGAAGTGCACTGAGGCACAGAAAGAGGTTTAGAACAATGTGTTTAGAACATTCAGAGGGCATGCCATCAACTTCTAAAATCTGACGGTGCGCGCTGAGGCATTGAAAGAGGTGCGCAGCGCTTGTCTTAATTCACAATTTATCCTTGCCTTTAAACAAAAACATTTATTTTAGGTTTTAGACATTTAAATACACATAACTACAAGCAAAACATACCATTTAGATTTTGTAAAATAAATGCGGATGTCTATGGAGATGGCAAAAATATATATTTTTCAATATAACTGGACGATGTGCTTTATTCACGTAAGATGCACACTGTTGATGTTACTAGAATATTTTCTCTATCCCTCTCCTAGATTAACTGTTACTTACCTTCATGTACTTCAGAAGAAAATTAATAATAAACATAACATAAATACATCAGCTCGGATCTCTCCTGTTGCTAGAAGGGATACAGCTGTAATCAGAAATTAACAAAAATGTTAATATTATTTAATAAATTACACATTAATTGTATTTTATTAGCGTCTACCCCTATCTCAACCCTAAACCCAACCCTCACGGTAAAAAAAAAAAATTTGTTTACTTTAAACATTTTTTTATTTATTATTTGTTAATGAACACAGTGGGCTCTAAGTAACGGTTACAAAAAAAAAAAAAAACGTTTAGAGGGGTCTGGAGTATTTAAAACTCACGAAAGGGTTAAAATCTGAATTTATTTTAATATCCTTATATACATAAAAGGTTTTAAAACAGATCAAATAAAACTAGAATTTTACTTAATGATTTGTTGATGATTTGTTATTTCAAAAAAGAAAAACATTGCATATTTTCCCAGTATCACGCAGCCCTACACAAAACCTCAATATATCTGAAGTGCCAATCTTTTTACTTTTCTGTCAGCAACACAGTCTCTTCACTTTGCTGATTCAAGCAAGCACAACTGCAAAAACAACAGGACAAGATTGTTGACCCTGTCTATTTCTTTAGCTGTTGTAGTTAATCCTCATAACACTCAACTAGACACACACAGTGAGTGGGGTCAGCTGTTCACACCATCCACATAAGACCTCTGACCCCCCATCTGACCAAACACACATACAGATTCTGACACTTTCAAACCACTTCACCCAACACATAGACACCATTCCAAGTTTAGGTTAGATGCATTTGTTTGAAAGATTGTTTCTTATCAAGCTCAGGGTTCAAGCTAAAACTATTCTTTAATGCTCTATTGAAGAAAAAACAAACCACCATCATCTATGCTGCCCTGAAAGTCAAATTAAGAGCAAATTCTCCCTTTTTTTATTTTTTATTTTTTTAAATAATTTCATCTGCAGTTCCTTTTATTTAACATTTATTCAATTTCCAATGACAAAAATGTTTTTAGTTTTGACTTTACCTGTAGTTACCTCAAAATAACAGAGTTAAGAGTAGGTCTTGGTTTACTTAATATTTAAGTAAATATAGCATAACAACACCATAAACCAAGTGGTTTCAGACCAGGTACTACTTAAAGGAAATTATAGAGGAAAAAACATTGTTTAGAGAGAATAACAGTGATAAGCATTATGCTATAGACGAATGTTCAGCAAACGCCAGGTAGACACTAGATGCCAAACACAAAAAAATTGTGGAATGTAAAACATTGAAGGTTCAATGCTCACACACACACTATAGAACCACCTGACATAAGCACAATTATCTGAATACAAACAGACAGACAGGAGATCAATAAAATCGATCAGCTCTGTAAAAGATGCATGGACACGCAGCATAGCGTCACATTCAATGAGCAAAATACTTTTGAACGTATTGATTTTCTTTTAACCTGATCAAAACCACTTTCAGATCATAAAAACTATGGGCTTTTAAATGCTAGATCCTGAATTGATCAAGAAAGCATCATTGGAGATGTAGCCCAGCTCGACTTTCTTCTTTGACGAAAGGATCATAGGAGTCAGCAACAACAATAACCTTCTTCGGCTGATTTTGACCACAAAACGGAGACATAGATAAACGCGCGTGACTTGAAAAGTCAGACCGTATACAAGAACATGCCTCAACAGGCTATGTAAAACTGCAGGGGAACAAAAGGGGAACAGTGTAGATCTGAGAGGGGGGAAAAAAACGGACTTTCAACCAACCATTCTGACAACGATGTCCCAAAGGAGAGGAAAACAAACAAGTCAGCACAGATAAGACAGGATTCTTCCTCTATCTGCTCCTTTCCACCTATACAATCCAATCAGGGCTATTTGTAAAAGCACAGACAAACTTGAAAAACACCTAAATCTGCTCTAGAGAAGGTAATGACGTGTTGTTCTGGACTTTTCTAGAAGCCTCTTAGGCCTCGTTGACACTAACACGTTTTAGTTTTAAAACGCACAAGTTTTGCTATGGTTACGCCATCCATCCACACTACGCCGGAGATTTCGAGCTCCGAAAACAGAGATTTTTGAAAATACTGAATAGGCCGTTTTCATTTTAAAATGCTGCTTCTCCTTGTCAGTGTGGATGGGGGAAAACGGAGACATTTGAAAACGGATGTGGCTGCAGACATTCGACAATTTCATTGGGGCTTTTTCCTCAATATTAAGTAGCCTAAACAAAGTTGAGTCTTGCATCCTCTCCTTTTAAGTACAGACTTCGCAAGTTTGATATGGAAAACAAACTCCCGAGGACACATTGGGTAAATCTTCAAAGGGAACAGTGTACTTTATAATCTCATTCACATCACCCTGGCTTCACAGATTCACTATCTTAACAATAAAATAAAAAACATGATATAAGAAACTGCCTATTTTCATTTTGATATTAGCAACTTAATAAACATCAAAAATGTTGAGGTGTCATGTGGCTGCATATTTATATGACCGTCGTCTTCACTGTATGCATATAACAAAAAGGAGCCTATAACATTACTGCCTCCTTTCGTTTTCATTGAAAACACAAAACATAGCCTCTCTTTCGCTGAATATCAGTTTTAATAATTAATAATGGCCAATATAAAACTATAACGTAAAATAAGTTTATACAATATAGGAACTAAAGGCAAGCAATTAGTCAAATGTGCAGAATTAGTGTACGCGGTTAACTTATCTTTGCGCTCAGCCAAAGCATGTTACCTAAGAACAAGCAATAGATTCAAAAGACCAAAGTCGTGGAATATGTCGTTAGACAGAGACTGAATTAAATATCACGTATAGTGAGATTAGATCAATCAGTAGATCCTTGATGAACAGTTCGGCGTGCACAGCTCTCATTGCTGCAGTGCGTGCCAGAGTGTGTGTGTGGTCACATGATGTGCGTTTTCAGCGGGATAGTGTGGATGGATAGTTGTTCAGAAACGCTGGGTGAAACGACAGTGTGGACGCGGGTCGTTTTCAGTCTAAAATGTTGTTTTAAAATTAAAACGTATTAGTGTAAACGGAGCCTTAGAAATAACTGATTTTCTAAGATAACTAAAAATGGTATACATGCAAGGCACAAGATTGTGAGTAAATGGTTGCGTTAAGTAACCTTTTTTCCTGCAAGTGTGACTAAGGCCCCGTTTACACTAGTGCGTTTTCGTTTTAAAACGCATAAGTTTTGCCGTTAGGCCGTTTTCATTCTAAAATGCTGCTGCTCCGTCTCTGTGTGGATGGAGGAAAACGGAGACCTTTGAAAACGGAGGCGTGGCAGCTGGACACAGAAATGGGAGCGTTGGGAGAACCAATGTCCGTTTTAGGCGCTAAACTCTGCCTTTTTTACTACAACAGATGCATATATTCGCAAGAGGCAAGCTACTGTTCCAGCACTCGCTAATCGCTCGAGTTTCCAGACGCTTAAGCCCCATTTAGACCGCCGGTTTTGGGTTACACCGGGAAGAACCAGCGAGACGCATGCTTCCTGTTTATACTTTAACGCGCATGCCCAGAGTGCGCGAATGGTCACGTGATATACATTTCACGGGGGGAGTGTGGAGGGACATCTGTTCAGAAACTCTGGGTGAAACGCTAGTGTGAACGCGGACTGTTTTCATGCTAAAATGCCCTTTTAAAACTAAAACGCACTAGTGTAAACAGGGCCTAAATTGTGTAAGAGGTCGCGCTGTTGCCACTACCAATTTGTCAAAATGAGTAATGAATTTCTGCTGTGTATCAGATCATCTGAGCACCATTGAGTATGTTATTAAACACTGATGGTGTCCACGTGCTCAACAGATTGACTGTGATTGGCTTTGAGGTCTTCAGTAGTGTTTAAGAATGTACTCAGAGCGCTAATGTTAGCTAATGTTTTTTTTTTTTTTTATATCAATTGTCAATATGTTTGACAACCATAGTATTTATCATGCAGTACAGGCTGTATTAGGGTGCACTCACATTAGGCTATCCGAACTGTGTCCGGGCACGTTTCCCAGTTCATTTGACAAGTGTGAGTGCTCCGAATCAGGCACGGGCACAGTTCAGTTGGCCGGCCCTGGTCATGTTGGAAGAGGTGTGCCAGAGCGCGGTTCAGTTGGCCTTTGGTGCAGTACACTTGTAGTAGGGCTGGGCGATACAAAGTAAGGCTCAAGAATGAGACAAATGTCCTACTTGACCAGAGATCCGAAGTGGCTGCAGAGTAAAAATCTGCCACAGCCTTTAACAGAGCTGGGTCAAGTGAAATGTAGGGAAAGTAACTGAAAAAATATTCGTTCTAGAAACATTTGATTGATTACAGATTCTGATTGTCAATTCCGATTACTCTTCGATGAACCGGCCAGCCTTAGCTTGTAGTGTGAGTGCAAAGCGCTCCTGAGCTCGAAACTGAAGATGCAAATGCAGGTTTAAGGCAAATGCTATAATTTTAAAACAGATAGTACCTTTTTTTGTTATCCCCAGTGATGGGAAACACCCACACATTTTAACACACTACAACCAATTCACTTTATCCAATTGGCGTACACTGCACATCTTTGGACTGTGGGTGAAACCCGAGCACCCGGAAGAAATCCACACAAACATATAGAAAATGCACACTCTACACAGAAAGGCATTCTGGCTCAAATATAGACCAACTGAAAAATAATACATTTGTCTGTGTAAACATATTATTTGCATTTGCACACAAGTCATTTCTTCACTACACTGCAAGACATGCAGAGTTTTTGTCTGGTTTCTAGTCTAAATATCTAAATTCTTAAATCAAGGAGCATTTTTAGACATGCAAACTAGGCATGGGCTGGTATAAGATTGTGACGGTATGATAACCTTGGATAAAAATATCACGGTTTCACAGTATGACGGTATTGTGATTACTGCTCTAAAATATATTCCAGGCATGGGCCGGTATAAGATTCTGACGGTATGATAACCTTGGATAAAAATATCACGGTTTCACGGTACAACGGTATTGTTTACTGCTCTAAAATATATTATTTTTAAATGTCTGGCTAAAAAACAAAACATTTTCCCCTTTGAACACAATATATTTTATTTTGAGAAACATTTAAAATATTTTGCAGCAGTAAACATGTCAGGCTAAAGAATTACAATGAATCATTGACTTCTGCAGTCTTCATTTGTTTCAAAAACACAGATGTCTTTACAATTTACACCTAAAAAAACAAACAAAAAAATGTAAATAAAAAATCTTACACATACCTTAGGAACGGTATAGCAGAAAATTTTGGCGGTATGAAAACCTTGACTTTTACATACCGCAGTATACCTTAAAAACGGTTACCGTCCCATGCCTAATATATTCTTTTTAAATGTCTGGCTAAAAAATAAAACCTTTTTTTCACCTTTGAACACATTATTTTTTATTTTAAGAAACATTTAAAGTATTTTGGGGCAGGAAACATGTCAGGCTAAATTATTCAAGTGAATCATTGACTTCTGCTGTCTTCATTTGTTTCGAAAACACAATGTCTTTCCAATTTACACCAAAAAAAACAAAAAACAAAATAATAAAAAAAAAGTAAATAAAAAATCTTACACATACCTTAGGAACGGTATAGCAGAAAACTTTGGCGGTATGAAAACCTTGACTTTTCCAAACCGCGATATACCTTGAAAACGGTTTTCATCCCATGCCTAATGCAAACAATATTGTCTTGTATTCAGAAATAATAAGTACATTTTTCTTTAAAAGAAGCTAAATAATCTGCCAATGGCGTAAGAAAAACAATCTTGTTTTTTTTTTCTTTGAATTAAGATTCTTTTGCTTACCCCATCGGAAGATTATTTTGCTTATTTTAAGGAAAAACTCGCTGTATTCTGACACATTTCTGAAAACAAGTTTTTTACTAGAAAATGCTTCTTGATTTAAAGATTTTTAGATATTTGGACAAGAAACAGGACAAAAACTCTGTTCGATAAATTAATTGTATTCATTTCCATATATATTCTATTTATATTATTTTTATATATTTTATATACTTTTAAAGAAACTCAAAGTTAATGTTATAAATGTGTGAGCTTCTTGATATAATCACATGTTCAGCTGTAGTTTCAGTCAGTTGAATGGTTAGAATGTGCCAGTTGCAGGAATATTGTGCTGACAACGATTTGATTATAATCAATAGGATTCTACCAAACGAACTGTTTAGACCAATGATTAAAGACAATGCTTCACCATCTGTTCAAATGCCTGTTTATAGACTGGCCTCAAAGAACTGCCCTTTCAGCAACCAGAATGGAACCTCTTGTGTTTCTTCTGTATTGTTCCCTTGCTGAAAGAACAGTAAAATCTCAGAAAATGAATCTTCCTAAGGAATAATTTTTGATCCTGACAAACTCTTACTAAGAAAAGCATTTTTTAAGTGATAAAGCAAATAAAGACAGTCACCATTTCATTTTACATTTCAAGACTGACAAATATTTATTGTCAACAATACTGTCTGACAAAAGCACGCAATTAAAAGAGTTTCACAACTGTCCTTTTTAAAAGATTGTTCAGTGTGTGAATGAAAAACCAAACTCTGACTCACAATGGCATTCAGAAATCTGCTGGTCAGGATAAAGCTATAATTGTAGGCGCCTCTCAGAATTTGACTGTCAAAGTGAATGGATTTGCATTGGTGATTTCATTCTGTTGGCGCACAGGGGTCGCTTCTCATTTTGAGCTCCTCTGCGTTTCCTCTCTTCTTTTGCTTCAGAGTGACTTGATTGAAAATGACACAACCGTGCAAGATGACGACGAATACAGATGAGCTGATCTTACACATGTATCACACCATCATATAGAAACAATTTTCTTTTCTTAACACGACACAGTTCTCACACTGTGCATAAAAAGTAGACCTAAATTCTTTGCTATAAGGGCTAGACGGAATCTGCGGACATTTTGTGCTATTTCTGCGGAGTATTTTGTTAAAAATCTGCGGATTTATGCGGAATGATTTTGGGAGTATCATAACTAAAATCTTAATATATGAAATAAAAAGTACCTTTTTAACATTTATTTAATGTTTACAATGCAAATCTAATTAGATACACTTTATTTGGTAAATAAAGCAAGTCTCTCAAATAAAATATCTACTAAAACACAGAAAAATAGTACTTTACAAACTGTATTGTAAATAAATCTTATGAATATTTTTATATTAGTCAATATTATTTCTGAAATTAATTTGAAAACTGATTAAATATACATTTACACACATTTACACCAGTAAATAAACAGAATCAACGATGGGCTAAAAATCTGCGGAATTGTGCGCGCAGATTCCGTGTGGCCCTATAACCAATGCTACAGCCAGGCAAATTCTACTTACCTAATACTCAACCTATTTTAATAGAAATAAATGTATTATTACAGAATTTGTTCATTCATTAATTCATTTTCCTTCAGCTTAGTCCCTTATTTGTCATGGGTCACCACAGCGGAATGAACCGCCAACTATTAGAGAATATGTTGACAAATTAATACTTTTATTCAGAAAAGAAGCAGTAAACCAGGAGTCACCAACCCTGTTCCTGGAGAGCTACCTTCCTGCAGAATTCAGCCCCAACCCTGATCAAACACACCTGAACCAATTAACAGGACTTGAAGCAACACTTGAAAATGACAGACAGGTGTGTTTGGTCAGGGTTGCAACTGAAATCTGCAGGAAGGTAGCTCTCCAGGAACAGGGTTGGTGACCCCTGCAGTAAACTGATCTAAAGTAACTGATCATACATTTCGAATGATACTAAACGCTACTGTTTCCAATGAAAAGTGTTTGCTAATGTACAATGCAGTGCTTTAGTGAATTACGTAAACATTGTCATTTCATTTCTGTAGTCTTGCGTAGATCTCCAGCTGTATTTGATTTCGAGACACCTGTTTCAGTCTATAAAATTCCATAGTGGCTTACTGATATAATGCACTGTATATAAATAAAATAACAATCCCACGTGAGCCAAGCTGGCCTTAACATCTCTTACATCAAAGCAGCAGAGAGCAGTGGAACCTCTGAGACGCTTTCAGCTGTTTGAGTGACAGCACCTTCTCTCTGATGTGACGTGGAGAGCTCATCCTCTGCCTTCATAATAACAGGTATTGGGAGAAAAGACTTTAATAATATAATGCAATATAAAGTGCTCGCTGACATTATCAAGTATGTGAGGCATTTTGAATAAAATATATAAATAAAAAAACACATCTTCAGGAAACAAAAGCATTGTCTGTGTGATGAAGCCTTTTAGGATGCAGTTACACTACGGTACTATTTATATTTATAAGATTTGATATAAATTAATAATAATGCAGAAACGAGATTGCATTTTCATGTCATTTTCAACTCTGATGTAGATGGTGACCACAACTGTAATTCTGACGATATACACTACCTGACAAAAGTCTTGTCGTTGATCCCAGTTGTAAGAGCAACAAATAATAAGAGTTATTGACAAGTGGTAGAAGGTAGATTTTTCCGGTGAATCATCTGTTGAACTGCATCCCAATCATCACAAATACTGCTAAAGACATATTAGAACCCGCATGAACCAAAGATTCTCACAGAAATCGGTCAAATTCTACAGCAGGATAGCACTCCTCCTCATACTTCAGTCTCTATGTCAAATTTCCTGAAAGCAGAGAAGGTCAAGGCTCTCCAGGATTGGCCAGCCCAGTTACCAGACATTAACATTATTGAGCATGTCTGGGGTAAGATGAAGGAGGAGGCATTGAAGATGAACCCAAAGAATCTTGATGAACTCTGGGAGTCCTGCAAGAACGCTTTCTTTGCCCTTCCAGATGACTTTATTAAGTTATTTAAGTCATTGCAGAGATGTATGGATGCAGTCCTCCAAGCTCATGGGAGTAATACACAATGTTAATGCTTTTTCCACTGCACCATGACTTTATATTCTATACTGTACATTATTTCTGTTAAGTGACAAGACTTTTGTCTAAGCAAAGTCAGACCTTACTGTTCTAATTAAATATTAAAAAAAATAATGATAATAAATCAAGGCATGATCATATTTTATTTTGGTAAATAAGCAAAATCTAGAGGCCTTTGCCTTTCAAATAAGCAACTTCTGGTACCAAAAGATCAACTAGAAGTCAAGTTATTATTTGTGGTTCCTAAAACATGGATAGACGCAAGGACTAGGTCAGGAAGTGTACACTATAAGAAATTCCTAAAATGTACAGTGAAAGAAAATGGCAGTTGTGGTTGCCAGAACTTTAACGTTAAAAATATGGTAGGAACCATAAAGAATTTTCTACATTTTAGGGTAAACTACCGTATTCTTTGTACCAGTGTAATGAGGTATGAAAATCTACACATCATGCATTTATTTATTAAAAAAAAAAAACAGTGATGTCAACAAAAAGGCATAAAAAGTGAAGTGCCATGTAGGGAATTCTGGGTCAATTTACGGTTATTAACCACATATATTACAGATATTTACTGTAGCATTTTACAGTTGAAATTACAGTCATTTCTCACAGTGCACAATAATACAAAAAATCTGAGAATAAAAATGTCTGAAAGATGGTGTTTTTGTTGTAGTATTATTATGGTATATTTGTTGTTATATTATATATGTTATCTATCTATCTATCTATCTATCTATCTATCTATCTATCTATCTAT
>CAIGQQ010030024.1:0-10133 GCA_903798035.1 Danio albolineatus | reverse complement strand
TTTCACTGGCTTACAGTTGGGTGTGCCATCAACTTGGAAAGAGGAGCGACCATTCATATTGGTATTGCTGCTGAATGAGAGTGCTGAGGCATTGGTTACTTCAATTGTGAAAGAATTGACAGAGTCCACTGTGCCATAACCAGCCTATAGACATAAATAATCATTTATAAATGTCATTGTCTTTTGCTACAATGGAAAGTATGAAGTGAGCAAAAGGCAATTGCTAGTCTTTGTTTGAATTATTTTTAATAGTTGCATGAGTCCACTCACCACCCAGGTTTGGTTCGGCTCTGAGATATATCCATAGTTCAGCAGGATGAAAGAGCGCTGAACACTGGAGACTAAAACCACTTGGAAAGTAGCCACCTTCAAGTACCAACACATGGCATTAAAATCTTTCCACCCTTCATGTGACAAAATTAATTAACTGTAAAACAACGCTAAGATCTTACCCCGGCACCGTTATAGTATGGCACGCTGTCCCAAGTAGCAACAAAAGCCGAAGAAGCAGCAAAAGCTATGTAAGGGAAATATTGTTTAACAGCTGCAGTGACTTGTGCCAGTACAGCACTGCTTGTGTCCTCCCTGTAAGAAATGGTTCCACCCTGTCTGCTGTCAAAGTGAGTCCAAAGGGGAGCGATGAGGTCTCTTCCAGAATTCAGAAGGGGGATGCAGTCGGTTGGTGGCTTGGTAAATGTTAGAAGGCCATTGTTATTCACCTAAATTCCAGAAGAAAACATTATTAAAAATCAATCTCTGAAGAAAGTAGCGCTACCAGTTTTGTTCATTTAAGGACACTTGTGAACTTAGATGAAAGAGGTTTCAAATGTCTCATGATATGAAAAGTGACAGAAAAAAATTCTCACATAGGTCTGATTTAGTGTTCGTCCAAAATATTTGAAAGGCTGCTGCAATACAATGGCTTCAGAGCTGGCATTATCCAAACGGGGGGTTACTATTTCTCCATTCCCAAATGGTATGAAATTAGCTGGCACTGAAGAACAGGAGAAGCATTCCTTTAGTTCATACAAAAGCAAAAGATCACAAGCACTGCATTGGTTAAACATTTTTCTATTTTATGTAATATATTTACTTAAAATGAAGTGTTCTCGCTTAAAGAGTTTGCATATTTTCATACAGTATGTGTGCCCTATGTTTTTTTTCCAGCACTCAGCTACATAATTAATGGAATAAGATAGTCGAGTAATAATGATATCAAATTACTGCTGATTAGAATTTGGCCAGGGCACTGTGTAGAACAAAGCAGACTACTACAATCTGACAGAGTTTTCAAGGATGGTATATGTTGACTTGACAATTGCAAACGAGGACCTGAGGTATCTTTGTTTAAAAAAAAAGAACTGATGGTGAATTCTGCTGCACTGTGAGAGGGTACACTCAACTTTAAAAAAAAAGTTCAAACACAAAGCTTAATGATAGAATGGGTTCATAGCTGCCATTACCTAAACTTTTTTCCATTCTTATATGGTAGGAAATTAATTGGCAGAAGAAAACATAAATGAGCGGCATTTCTTTAGTTCATAAAATGGTCCACAAGAGCTGCACTGGTTAAACATTTTATTGAGGAATTCATGAAAGATGATCTCGCTTGCTGTGTCGCTTATTGTTTTATTGTTTTTACACAAATTATTTAAATAAGCAGGGTTCATACGGTCATGGAAAACCTGGGGAAGTCATGGAATTTTGACATGGCATTATCCAGGCCTGCAGAAGTTTTGGAAAAACAGAAAAACCCACAAGGTTTTGGAAAAGTCATGGAAAACTGATGTCTGTATACTTGAATATGAGTTATTTACTTCTTTTCTGTCCTCGGCCAATCACATACTGTTAAATTATTAGTGTGGTGTACGCATTATCTAAATCAATTTTACATAGATATAAATATAAATCGAACTTAAATAGATTTTTGAGTGTTTTGCGATACGCTGTAATAAAGTTGAACAGGCAGTGTTTTTCTTTTTATCACGCTTATGTAGACATTGCATGAAATATTAGGTCATGAAAATTGGTTTCAAAGTCTTGGAAAAACCATGGAAAAGTCATGGAATTTTAGTAGTAAAAATGTGTATGAATCCTGAATGAGTTAGTGGGTGTAGAATGTTAATCAAATTAAATTACTTCTGCATGTTTTTATTATGCTCAAGCTTAACTTTAAAATAACATTCAGGTTTTTGTGTTCAAACACAACTTGCTGCAATGGCACAAAACTTAGTGATTCCCCCCATCCCCATTCCAAGAGCACCTTGCTGTAAATAAAACTTATAGGCTTACAGTTTGGCGAGCCATCAACTTGGTAAGCCCAGCAACCCGTCACATTGATATTGCTCCTTGATGAGAGTTCAGAGACACTGTGTGTTGGAGCTATGAACAAACTGATGGAGTCCACGGTGCTATAGCCAGCCTGTAAGAGCAAATGTACATTATATTTGTAGCTGTATTACTAAACTGCTTACTAGTGTCTATTATTGTAATAGTTAATGCTTAACAAACGATGAATTAACTTTTTGTTGTTGCTTAGTAAACAATTCATAGTGTGCAATAACAACAAACTCTTACCCTCTATATTAGGACTCACCATTATCATTTTGACAATGTGCAAGGATTAGCTCTTCACTTACCTGCCATTGCTGTCCTGTTTGTGCAACACCCCCATAATAGATCAGCACAAAAGAGCGATGAACATTGTAGGCCAAGATCACTTGGAAACTGACCAACTTTAAAACACCAATAGAAAACAGTCAAAACGCTTGAAAAAGCAAGATGGATAGTTGATTAAAAATAAAAGTTCATGGTAACTTACCCCTGCGCCACTGTAAAATGGCACACTGACCCATGTTGCGACAAATGCTGATGTAGCTTCAAAGGGTATGTTAGGGAAGTATTGCTTGACCGCTGCTGTGATTTGTGCTAGCATATTACTGCTTGCATTCTTGCTATAAGAGATGCTTCCACCATATGTGTTGTCAAGGCGAGTCCAAAGAGGGGCAATTATGTCTCTTCCAGAATTTAAATTAAGAGTGTTGTCAGACAGTGGGTCATTAAATGAGAGATATCCATTGTTGCTCACCTAAAATTGTTTAGAAAGTAGTTTTAAGCCATTTTCACCATGTAACTTACTTGATGCTTCATTATGGGAATGCTATAGGATTATAATGCTTACAAATATTTGATTGTACGTCCGTCCAAAGTATTTCACAGGCTGCTGCAGAATAATAGCTCCAGAGGTTCCGTTGTCAGCAGCTGGGTTCAATATTTTTCCATCGGGTTCAAGAAAGTTACCTGGCACTGGGAAATGCATACGTGACATTAAACTTTGTGGTTCTGCTATCAAAACTGAAGCTCAGAAATATTACGTTTGAAACATTGGCTTACAGGTCAGAGCGCCGTCAACATGGAAAGACCATTGGCCGTTAATATTGATATTGCTGCTTGATGCTAGTTCTGAGACAGCATTTACTGGAAGTGTGAAAGATCTGTGAAGGTTCATCGAGTGATAACCAGCCTGAAGAGTTAAACATAATTAAAAAAATGTAATGAACTCATTTTGTAATCATTCTGTAATTTGCTAAATACTTAAATCCCTGTTTAGACTACAATTTTTGCGATTTTGTCTAGATACAATCTTGACTTGTCGTGGGTACCAAATAGGCCAGACTACATGTTGCTTTGCGATCAATCATTGCATGATGTCTACAATGCATATTCTGTCATCAAAAAGCTGCATACATTACTAATGCCTCTATAATTGCCTATGGAGCGCTTCCCACCTATCTCAGTTTCCCTATTTGTATGTGTGTGTGATTTCTGAATGAAAATACTAGATCAGTGGTTCTCAAACTGTGGTACGTGGGCTTCCCTCTAGTGGTACACGGAGGAGTTGCTGAATAATTAAAATAAAAAAGTGAACACACTTTTAACGCTTTGATGCGTACGATAACACCGATGCGATCAGTAAATTGATTTTAATAGGCTAAACCTTTTTATTTTAAATTTTCTAATGTTTGTTATGTATTTTATCATTTGAAGTTAAATTTTCTCTCCATATTTGTAAGGGCTATTGGGAGCATATCCCGCATTTCATATTCCAATGTTGACAGGTATAGTTTAATCATATTTATTTGTATATTAAAAAAATTATCAAAAAGAGTTTATACATGAATATGATAAGATATAGCCTAAATTTATGATGTCCAAGGAACATTTCCAGGTTTTGATGAATATGCTACTATATTATAATACTTTACATTTAAGTACTAAAATTTTTAGTTTTATTTTTAAGAACAGTGCCATTTTTAATTAACTTTTAAAAGAATATTTTATTTTAAACATTGACGGTTTATTATTTTTTTTACCTGTAAGCACAGCAGACTGTTAATCTTCAAACTATTTCTAATGTTTAAGGTGGTTGACAATAATAAATATTCTTAATTAGAAGAATTATTTCCCAGAGGTGGGTTGTGGCTGGAAGGGCATCCGCTGCGTAAAACAAATGCCGGATAAGTTGGCGGTTCATTCCGCTGTGGCGACCCCGGATTAATAAAGGGACTAAGCCGAAAAGAAAATGAATGAATGAATGAATTAGAAGAATTAATCTGCCTCGTTTTGAACTGTGCAGTGCTGTAGCTGCTTAAACAGGCCTACTATGCTAATGTACTTCAGTATTGGTTATTTTGGTGGTACTTGGAGAGACTATTTTTTTCTGAGGTGGTACTTGGTGAAAAAAGTTTGAGAACCACTGTACTAGATAATTAGATTCATTCATTTTTAACTTTTAGAGCTGCAGGCCAGCAACAGTTGCAAACAAAGCAGCCCTGTGTCCAAAAATACTAATGATACTTAAAATTTCTTTCAAAGATACAAAGATTCATAGGGTTTCAACTCTGCAATGTAAATCAGAACATAGCACCTACGTTATTAATTAACAAGCGATAGTGACACATCGCACAGGCAAGTGTACTTTTGCCTTAACTCTGTAAAGCTTACTTCCATATCATGTCCACCTAGCAGCACAGTCCCCATTCTTTCATTTAGAAAGATATTATGATTATTTTTCTTTTTTGCATAAATCATATAAATTCCATATAAATACAGTAATTAAATACAATTCTTTAGCTACTGGTTAAAGATGCAGTAGGTGATTGTCTTTAGAAATATGATTTGTTGTGCGCATTGAAAGTCTTTTCACATTCCAATAGTACTGATTAAAGTAAATGACACTTCTAATGCTCTTTCTAAATGATCTAAATGTGTTTATATGTATTTTTACATTTTTGGCGGGGCATAAAACTAAAAAAAATGTTCATTCAATTAATATAGTGTCGGACCGACATCTCCGATAATTCTGATAAGTAGCCCAAATTTTCTGTCAGCAAATGTAGATTTGTACAACCGTGCACCACTGTTCACGCAGATCCGCCGATGCGCACCGCAGTCACGTGGACATGAGTGACAGCGGTAAAAACAAATGCTGATTAAATACTTTTTAAAACCCTGAATCAATATCGGAGTTACTTTTGCACGCTGGAGGAAGGGCGACACCATGGCTGAAGTATTTCTTTTAGAACTGTTTTAAAACTCCTTTAGTCACGGGTAATATGCAGAGAAGTATTGTTCAGCCACTGAAATCTTCTGCTGAACGAATGATGTGACTATTTTCAGTTTCATAAGGGACCTTTTACAGCATCAATAATGTCAATTTTTTATTTAGTTTAACAACAAGACATCAGTAAAAAGCGCGATTCTGCCTAGCCTGCTTTAATCACAGGCAAATCGGTGTTCGTGCACGCGAGTGACAATTACACAGTATGAACTATCAGAGACACCATCTGAGAGAATCGCCAATGAGTCGCCGATGCCCGTGAGATATTTGGCGTGCTGAATGTCTGGAGCTGTCTGCGATTCAAATCATGCCGTGTGAAATGAGTTCTGACTGAAAATAACATCAGCGATCGCCTACAGCCAATCAAAGAGCAGAATCCAGGCTAATGGGAAGTTGCGGGGGAAGAAGTTACCACAATATCAACAGGCATGGCTTCGTTTGAGAAAAGGCCTTCTTTTCAGTGCATTTGGGACCAAGAAATGGAGGAAAAATTGGTGGAGATTTGGCAGGAGCACCCGTGTCTGTATGACGTTTCATCTGAGCAGTATCACAACCGGGTCGAGAAAGAAAAAAATTGGAGAGAAATCGCAAATTCTCTTCTAAAGCCAGGTGAGTAAAATAAGTAAATTTTCTACCCCACTAAAGGCTTCTTTCTGTGTTGTTTACATGTCACTTCTCGCGTGTGTTTGGTTGTATTTGCGCACCGAGACAAAGTTGTCAGCGATGCTCCTTTTGTAAAGTCAGTGTGAAATCCCCTGTTGCTGTTGTAAACACAGCACCGACGGAACGCTAGCCCAGAACTCTGAACTCGACATTACTGAGCTGAAGTTGGTTTTATATTCTTTGCATGCATGACAAGTCTTGCTTGAACGTCCTAGATATGATACAGTTTTTCATTCAAAATTGTTGTATTATAAAGTACTATAAAGTTTTCTAACTGGCGAATGACATGATCTGGTAGGTCTCTGTCATCTTTAAGATGCACATTAATGATATTAGGAGGCTTGGGTTTGGATGGCCGGGGAAGTATTGTGTTTCAAACAAATTATACCCAAGTAGCAAAGAATTCTGGCCCAGATTTGGCATGAATCTGGTAGAGCAGGCATTCATCCAGCACTGGCATACAGCATGTGGGCCAAACATGGCCCTGGTTTTGCAGAGGTGGCACTGTCTTTAGGGCGGCACACAATATTTGGGCCAGATGTCAAATGTAGTATTTGGCCCAGATGTTAGTAATTGATATGTGGGCCAGGTCAGTTTGGTCAGTCTTGACCCACATTTAAAAAACATTTTTATTATTTTTAAGTAAAGAAAATAAATTCTACCAATCAGGTCACTTTGAGAAAAAGCATGGCCATAGTACGCCTAAAGCGCAATGATTAATAGGTTTATCGATTCCCTTGCAGTCGTGAAACACCAAAATATCTGGCCCAGTTCTGGCCCAATTATGGGTGATTATTTTGGCTGAGTCTTGGCCCAGATATGCTCCATGTTTCGCCCTTGTCTGTAGGCTAGACTTAGTCCAGTCATGTACCGTAATTCACTGCGGCATGTGGGCCAAGCGAAAGCTGATTGTGTGGGCCAGAGCTGGGCCAGAGATATTTTGCTATGTGGCTATGCTAACCGGTTAGCATTTAGGCAGATCATTTAATGCACCTTTAACTATAATTCAGACTCAACGTAGCATATCTTACGATGTGTCTATTGCGAATGAGCACTCTGCGATATCGATGCTGAATTTATATATTGTGCAGCAATACTTAGCAGAAAAACCTACTGTAAAACCTACTAACTACGTTCTGCCTTAAGAATGTGGGGTGCAACCGAAGTAAGAACAAACTTAGGCCCCGTTTACACCAATGCGTTTTCGTTTTAAAACGCATAAGTTTTGCTATGGTTACGCCATCCGTCCACACTACGCCGGAGTTTTCGAGCCCTGAAAACGGAGCGTTTTGGAAACGCTGGAGAAGCTGTTTTCATTCTAAAATGCTGCCGTCTCAGTGTGGAGGGGGGGAAACGGAGACATTTGAAAACAGAGGCGTGGCTGCTAAGATTCGCTACTGAGATTCGCTTTTGGATCATTGCGTAACCTTCCCTTATTCGTCAAGCCCCTATCACATGACTATAACGCCATCGGAAGACGCCAGACCAGCCTTCACTGTGAACAACATGGACAGAAATGGGAGCGTCGTTTGTACTAATGTCCATTTTAGGCGCCATTCCTTTTTTTACTGCAACAGCTGCATATATTTGCAAGAGGCAGGCTACTGTTCAAGCACTCACTAATCGCTCGCGTTTCAAGCAGCGTAAGCCCTATTTAGGATGCCAAGCGAGACAGATGCTTTCAGTTTATACTTAACGCGCACGTGATGTACGTTTTTGGTGGAGTAGTGTGGACGGAGATATGTTCAGAAACGCTGGGTGAAACGCTAGTGTGGACGCAGATCGTTTTCATGCTAAAATGCCGTTTTAAAATTAAAACGCACTAGTGTAAACGGGGCCTTAGCTACAAGCTAGTGAGTAGTTACTAAGACTTTACATTCAAGTAAATGCAAGTTGGTGCAACCCTACCTGGGATCTGAGTTTGACACACCTGCCCCATATGTCAAGAAAGTCGTATAATCTGAACAAGGCTTAAATCTTCACTCACCATCCAATTTCCTGTTGTTGCAGGAGTGCTCGCATAGTTAAATAGGATGAAAGTGCGTTGAAGGTTGTAGACCAAAGCCACCTGCAAAGTCACCACCTTAAAAACACCAACAGATGGCAATTACATCTTTCTAAACAAGCACAATGGACCATTCATTAAAAGCCAAAAGAAAACTATAGCTCTTACCCCTTCATCGTCAAAGTATGGCACTTTTTCCCAAGTAGCGACAAACAATGAAGTAGCCACAAAAGCTATGCTAGGAAAGTTTTTATTAACTGCTGCAGTGGCTTGTGCTAGTACATCGCTGCTTGTAAACACTCTATACGAGATGTTTCCACCTTGTGTATTGTCAAGGTCTGTCCACAGAGGAGCAACAATGTCACGTTCTGATTTGACCATGGGGCTGTACTCATACAACGGTGCGGTAAACGTTAACTGGCCGTTGTTGTTCACCTAAAATAGTAGAACAAGTTTTCAGATCACCATATTTCACAAAGACCATAAAAGTGGAATATTTGTTTGTACTTTATCAAATTTGCAACCACACATCAGTACTTACAAAGACTGTGTTGTATGTGTTTCCAAAGTATGTGATAGGCTGCGTCAAGGTAATGGCCGGAGAGCTTCCATCGTCTGATACAGGGTTTAGTGTGTCTCCATTCCCAAATGGCAGAAAACTAGATGGGGCTAAAGTGTGAACAATAAAACATTATTATCAATCTCCTGAGAAACAGACATATCATCTCTACAGCATTTGTGTCAGATGTGAATGATGCATGCTTCTTCAAAATAGCAGTAATTAACGTTTCACTGAAAACTTTATTGTGTAAAATTGCAAGTAATCAGGTTTCAAGGGGTGATCCAGAGTGTATAAAGCTTGATTGTGTTTATGGGGCGCAAAGCAATGTGGGCTCATGCTTTCATTCATTCATTCATTTTCTTTTCGGCTTAGTCCCTTTATTATCCGGGGTCGCCACAGCGGAATGAACCGCCAACTTATCCGGCATTTGTTTTACGCAGCGGATGCCCTTCCAGCCACAACCCATCTCTGGGAAACACATTCATACATTCTCATACACACACATACACTATGGACAATTTAGCTTACCCAATTCACCTGTACCGCATGTCTTTGGACTGTGGGGGAAACCGGAGCACCCGGAGGAAACCCACGCAACCACGGGGAGAACATGCAAACTCCACACAGAAATGCCAACTGGCCCAACCGGGACCTGCCCCAACCGGGGATCGAACCAGCGACCTTCTTGCTGTGAGGCGAACGTGCTACTCACGCGCCACCGTGGCGCCCGGCTCATGCTTAATTTGTGAAAAATCACATAGTTTTTTTCATATATCTTACTTTGATTATATACAGCTACTCAGCTAACATGTAAACGACTGTCATATTTCCTAGTTCCTCCAAAAACCCCTCAAGAGGCTCTGATTGGTCAGCTAACATAATATGCTGAGATTCGCAGATCAGCTCCATGTCACCAGGAAGCATCCTGCTATAACATTACAGCACATCTAGCCATGCCCCTGCGCTGTTCCTGTTATGGTTATTCAGTCCGTGCAGATCACTGGTTTACACACAGATGGCAATGAACTACAAATCCGCCATTATATGGAGTTCAAGATCCAGGCATGCAGCACACACACTCACACCGGTTCCTGATCCTGACTGATTGCAAACACAACTGAAGCTGCTCAAAGACTAATTAGTTGAACTATGTATACGTCACACAAGCACACAAACTTTGCTGAGTCTTGTTTATCTGTCTTTGTGAACACTACAATGTGTTTTCCTGGTATTGTCTCTCCGTGTTGGATCTCTGCTTTGTTTTCTCGTTTTGATACCTTGCC
>CAIGQQ010030022.1:0-36634 GCA_903798035.1 Danio albolineatus | reverse complement strand
TATCCCGTATTTTTATATCCTAATGTTGACAGGTATACTTTAATCACTTGCTTTTCTGACACACAAAGCCTACTTTAATGTACAGTAAGCAGATCTAATTTCTAATTTCTCTGTTCAAACTATTTATAATGTTTAAAGTGGCAAAGAAATAATAATAATGATAATAAATATTCATAATAATAAGAACCCGCTACGTTTTTGAACTGCGCAGGGCTGTAGCTACTCAATTACGCCTACTATGCTACTGTATTTCAATAACGGTCATTGTGATGGTACTTGGAGAGACAATTTTTTTTCTGAGGTGGTACTTGGTAAAAAAAAGTTTAAGGACCACTGGTTTATGCATTCATGAAGAAGTCACACTGCCAGTACTGAAACTCTTGTCACAGTATCTCTCATTGTGTTTTTGTTTATTGCAGATTGTGCAGTGTGACAAACAATAAAAATAATATTATAGTGCCACCAGAAAACTCTGCCTCTTCTGTGTGTGCAACAATATACATCAGAGAAAATGCACTGTTTAAGTCAGATGTAGTTTTGAGGAAGTCAAGATGCTTAATACTCACACTGATGGCATTGGTAACACTGTTTTTTTTCTTTACGGTGGATCTGCTTGGAATGTTATCACTCGATTAAATGGGCGTTTTCAGTGGTTACTAACTGATAGATATGGGCCAGTAGGGGCCTTCTGCGCCTACTGGTAGGCTCAGAAGGCTGTTATTATCCATCCACATGGTTAATCAGCTGTATTAATAGAGAAGACTCCAGATCCAGATCTGTTTTTACATTACTGTGACGGTTGGGGTAGTGGTAGATGTTAATAAAATACATTTAATGGGACGTTTAATAAAGAATATAAATAATTCTTGTTAACTTATGTGATCTATGGCTGATAAACCATGTGGATTAATGACAACAACCTTCTGAGCGTACCAGTAACCGCAGAAGGCCCCTACTGGCCCTCATCTATCAGCTAATAACCACTGATCGATCGATCAGCGAGTGGAGGATTGGCTGCCATGCTTTTCAACTTTCTATAAATCAAATGCAATCAAATTTGCTCCGCATTTTTATATGTTTGTTTATTCAAGATGTAAAAATGTAAAAAAGTTTAAAAAGCAGAATTTAATAAATGTGTTTTATTGCAAAGCGGCCTATATTTGTTGGATTGACATATCAAGGAAGATTGTATCTTTGTATCTTTGCTAATACAAAGATAATGGTAAACACTAGGAATAATTGTGAAAACTGCATTGCAATCTTGGAGAAAGCAAGTTAAAACATTTATTATCGAAATATTTAACGAAAACAAATGTAGCAGTTAAACAACAAAGAAAAAACACACCAATTGAGCCTACAAATGTTTTAAAAACCATAAAATAGCCTAAATATCTTCTTAATATAGATCTTTGATACTTGAATACTGAGTAGGGTAGACTGAGTATATTTAAGACATGGGTACATTTGAAACACCTTAAATAACTTGTCCCCGCAGTAAAAATGGCAGTAATTTTTGCTCTGCTCGTGCATATTCATTCTCTTTTATTTTGAGAAATTTAAAAGGTGAAACATCTGAAATTTGAAACGTCTTTCAACATTGAAGTTCTTTTGCAAGGTAAAATTTTAATTTCACAATGTCCATTCCATAATGAATAGGTTACAATCCTTTCCTGACTGTTAAACTTGATGTATATCATTAAAAACGTTATTCTGTGCTCTAAAAATAGACATAGGTTATGACATTATGCCATGCAAAGTTTTTTCATAATCTAGAGAATCATGCGAGTATGTGAAAGGGGTATGGTTGAGACACACTGTCTCAACTGTACCTGGATTGGTGTCCTATTGCTTTACATGCTGTTTCGTTGTATTGTGATAAAAGGATACAAGTCACGTTTAAACACATTTTATATTACACATTTTATTATTTTTTAAACATACAAGGTGATAAAGTGGGTACAGTTGATACACCATGTTGTAATACGCATGACCAGTTAAATCACTGAAAATTAAATGAACATTTATAGATTGTGTGTAAATGTACTACCAGTACACTTACTATTATACACTTAGGGGTAGGTTTATAGAATAAACAGACATATGAGGATAAATATACTGACTAAATATACTGTCTGTAAAATATATTTTAAAAAAAACTCTGTGTTTAATGTAATGATGTTAGAAATACCTCTGTGTGCAATAATAATATTCAAGAATAATGAAGAGAAAAATCTGTTTTCTATTTATGTTGTTCATTCATTCAGTTTCTTTTTGCCTCAGTCCCTTTATTAATCTGTCCTTGTACTAATCATGTTTTTGGACTGTGGGGGAAATCAGAGCACCCAGAGGAAACCCACGCAGAACACGGGGAAACTTGGAAAACATGGAAACTCATTCATTCATCTCTTTTTGGCCTAGTTCCTTTATTAATCAGGGGTCGCCACAGCAGAATGAACCGGCAACTTATCCAGCACATGTTTTACACAGCAGATGCCCTTCCAGCTGAAACCCATCACTGGGATAGGCTTTTCATTCTGAGAGTACAAATACACGCATCAGACGTTCATTCAGTTTGCCACTGTGCTAGTTTGCTGTCATGAATGCTAATAACAACAAACAAACAAACGCTCTAAACACTCGATGGGACTTTTTGGACTGAATCTGGACACACACATCTACAAGTTGTCACACTAGGAGTTTGAAACCCATCTGTAAAGCAGCTTTTAAAAGGTATGTTAGTTTTTGTTATTGATTAACTTAGCGGTGATGCTAACCTGCAGCCCGGTTTGAATGGAGAACAACTTAGCCCATAAAACAATAGCTTCATATTTGAATTGAATTGTGTGTAATGGTTAGCAGTGTCCTGCACAGTTTAGCTCCAACTTCCTTTAACACACTTGCCTGAAAGTTTCTAGTAAAACGTTACCTTGATTAGCTGATTACGAGCTTGATTAGCTCTTTCAGGTGTGTTTAATTGAGATTGGAACTAAAATATTCACGACCGAGTTTGGGCACCCCTGGTTTAGCGTAAACGAGAAACTGTTACAGTACAGTTTGTTTAGACTGTTTTAAAGAGTTTTGTGATTCGTTTAATCCTTTTTTTATAGGCAGTGATGGTGGAGTGAATGTTGAATTAAAGATTTATTTATTTTTATATATATGAGTATGTGCTGCGTTTTGAATGAACTAGATTCAGTGTGTGTGTTGAGATTTTGGGGCATGGCCTGTGTTTATTGTGCAGTATGATCAGTGTTAAGTAAAGTTACTTTTGAAAGTAAAGCATAGCAATATTGAGTTACTCCCCTAAAAAGTAACTACTTATAGTTCATTTTTATAATAAGTAATGCGTTGTGTTACTTTTGTGTGACTTTGAGTTACTGGCGACCTGAGTTGATACCAGAGCTGTTGTCTTCCTTGAGTATTGTACCGAACTTCAGAAATGATATATGAGCGGTTGTCTTCTTTGAGTATTGTGCTGAGCATCAGAGTTGATACCAGAGCTGTTGTCTTCCTTGAGTATTGTACTGAACTTCAGAATTGATATATGAGCGGTTGTCTTCTTTGAGTATTGTGCTGAGCATCAGAATTGATACCAGAGCTGTTATCTTCCTTGAGTATTGTACCAAGCATTCAGCAAATAAATTTTACTTGCATATGGATCCATTTTAATCTCCTTCTTGTGACAAGGTGTTAATGACATCAGTACTTTTCATATTGTGGCTGGTAGCTAGTTGATGTCTTTGTGATTAAAGACTGAATCTGAAATGGGAAGTGTGAAAGTTAGAGAGGGAAGTTCACCAGTTAGAAAAGAAACACATTTATGTTTTAGCATCATTCAACACAAATTAGTCCTTTTTAAATACTGTTTTCTTCAACAACAACAACAAAAAAAAAATACCTAGTATATTTAGTTGCTGTAGTTATCCTTTTACTTTTCTCTCATATTTATGCACCTACTCTGAGAATACTGCAGACGTGCTAGTATTTCATACTGAGACTAAATATAAACCTGTTGATTTTGATAAAAGATAAAACACTTGTGAATTAATGTGTTAATGTCTGAAGCTTACAGGATGTTTTTATTGTACTATGACCTCTTAATATATCACAAGATCACGGATGATTTGTTCTCTATTCATGATGCCTTTAAAGGGGTTGTCCACAGTGTATTTTTAAGGCTTGGTTGTGTTTATAACATGCAAAGCGATGTGTGCTCATGCTTCACTTGTAGAAAATCAGGTTATTTGTTCATATATCTTACTTAGATGATATACAGCAGGGTTCAACACTAAGGATTGTTTCTACTGGCCTGATTGGACCAGTGGTTCAGATTTTTACTTGCCTTGCCAAAATTTTTCACTGGCCCCACCAAAAAAAAAGTGATTTGCTATTTCTTAGCCACATATTTTAAATAATTTGTCAAAAAATTATTTCTAAAAATGTTAAGGAAAATGTGCAGGTGTTTTATTGCAAGCAAAACCTTAAAAATGACTGCAAAACATCACAAAACAGACATTTTCTTTTAGCCTCATAATTTGATGTTGCCGTCATGTTGTCGTCTCTTCGCTGTGTTGGTTTTTACCAGGTTGCGGATAAAAATAACGTGCTCACGGCATCCAATCAGATAAAAGGAACCAAAAAAGCAATATGGTATTTACAACTTCACAGAGGAGGTAGCGTTCAAATACTTGAAAGCACAAAGTATTTCTTGATTTTAAGACTATATATGCATACAATTGACATAGTCGCAGGCAAATTAAAATTTAGTGACAAGGCAGCACTGGCCTGATCGGGCCAGTAACTATTCTGTCTACTGTCCAGAGCATCTCTCACACTGTCCCCGGGCCATCGGGCAGTCCTTATTGTTGAGCCCTGTACAGCTACAAAGCTAACATGAAAACGACTGTCATATTTCCTAGTTCCTCTGAAAGGCCTGCCCTCAAGAAGCTCTAATTGGTCAGCTAACATAATGTGCTTTATATAATTATATAATGTATAAATATATATAATAAATATGTATAATGTGCTTTTAATGTGATTTATGCGCACGCTTTTGTGCTGTATAAATATTCAGTCAGAGCAGCTGACTTTGGAAGACTAAAAAGCAATATCTGTTTGAGCGCTAATCAGACAGAGAATGAAAAGGATGAACCTCATGCCTGCTCTCTTAAATAACATCTAACGAGTGTCTGTAACAAGTGAAAATGGGAGCGGCCCTTTTAAGAGAGACCGCCATTTCGTGTGTGTGAACGGTCTGTGGACGCATGTAACACGAGAACCGCACGTGCGCGGGACCGATGGTTATTTTTATTTTTCTCTGATGCTCGAATGAAGTTATAAGTTATTTATTGTGACCCGTGTGAGCTTGGATAGATTTTTCTGCTGCAACATGAGTTAGGCGAGCTTAACTCAACGCATTTCATGACATCTTTCACATATATTCGAAAGAAGCACGTGTAAGTGGTTCACATATCTTTTGCCAGTTCATTATCTGAGATGTAGAACGCAGGAAGAGCTGCCTATAGAGAGACGCTGCGCATGCTACTGAAGAGTTTGTGTGTGTGTGTTTGTGTTTACAGCGGTTTGATGGATAAATATGAATTTGTAGCTAAATTGTTAGCAGTACCAAACAGCATTTCCCATTGTTTACAACCTCGCTACTGCATACCGATAATGCTAGACACTGTGCATGTCATAGATCAATTTTAACAAATTTTAAAATACTTACAGGTTGTAGCTCACAATCCACAGCTTCTGCTAGGAGTTGCTCCTTTTAGGAGATGTTAAACGAACCCAGCATTAAACTGAGAGAGATTCTGGAAGTTCTCTTTTGTCAAATGCTTGCTGAATATTTTATAATTCTCTAGAACGTAATTAAAATTAAACTGTAAGTGCTTCTTTCTTTGTGTCGTGTCCTTTGAAAGCCCAAATACAGAAACAGAAGAAGCTCTGTGGAAAAGCAGTGTTTGAACGGCATTTTAGCTTTCTCTGCTATAACATTACAGTGCCTCTGGCAACACCCCTGCGCATGGTGTGTGCACGAGGTAAAAAACCCTTATGATCTCACAGACCCGGAAGTTTTTTTTTTTTTTTTTTTTTTTTGTAGTCCCCAAACTTTGTTTGCTGTAGGCTTTGCTATGCTAACTAAGCAAGAGCCTATGTCTCCCTTTGCATTCAACTTTGAGCATATTACATTCGGAAATGGTGTTTATGTTCACACAGCTACATTACACATCAACTCAAGTTTAAAATATGATAGTGCACCACCCTTTTAATTCATAAAATCATTACATAGTATGTGACACAGCAAAATTAAACTTATTCTGTGTCAGAATGCCAAAACATTTTCCAATTCAAGATTCATTTACTTAACCCTTCCTAATCTGTGGCATTTGTGTGTTTTCTGTGCCTTTTCACCATGTAGACTTCAAATGTTGCCCTAAAATGTTTTTGACTGACCTTTAGTATGTCTATTTCTTTTCTTAAAATATTCTAATATTAGGTTATGATTGTGAGGCATTTTTTAATCCTTTAAAATAAATGCATAGGATTGTCATTTAAGCAGTCTGTTTTTGACTCCTTGTATCACCCTATCAAGATTGTATTCACTATTCTTCTATTGATAGATTTTTTTTAACGCTGTGGCTTTTGCTCTATTGCGACACTGTTTGTGTGAAAACATAACTATAAATAATTATACATTGCTCATGTTGTTAGAGTTAAATGCAGTTAAGCAATATCATATGAGCAAGGATGCCCTTTTCATTATCCTTGTCTGCTGTTAAGGATTTCATCCACTATGAGGTTTCATCCACTATGGGATGATTTTGAGTCTTAATTTGGCCACACGTTTTTTTTTGTTTTTTGTCTGCAAATGCAATGATTTTTGGTGAAAAATCATATTTTTGACATATTTTGGTAAATGCTTTTGTATTTTATCAAATTCAACAATACATTCTGGGCAAAATGACTACCCTTTTGTTGTGTTGGTGGCTGTTTTTGCCAATTTGACTTCCATTATAATGACATTTTTTGATTGCAAAGCCATCCATGACACCATATAATCATGCATTCTTTATTGTTCCTGGTTACAGTACCTCTGTTGGGAAGAGGTAACATTTGTTATTTTTACTTTGGATCATCAAAAAAAAAAAGTTTCTGGCTTCTATATGGAATGTAGTGCATGTGAGAGAGTGTAAGAGAGACCTTTGTGCACTTACCTTGATATGAGTGAGAATATCAAAACAAGCTCTCAGAACATGGTAAACAAAGTGCACTTATGCACGCAAACTATAATCTGCCATAGAACTCCATATAAAAGCCAGATTTTTCTTTGCATAAGCTTATCTAAAGGGTTAATGGTGCCAACAGAACAGTAAAAAATAAGACGTTTTATCTCTTTTCAACAGAGAAAACCAGCAACAATCAAGAATGCATGATTATATGCTGATGTGGCTTTGCAATAAAAAAATCATTATAACGGAAGTAGATGGGGCCACAAACATAATGAAAGGGTAGTAAATTTGAACAATACACAAGGTTCAATGTCATATTAAACACCTAAAAAAATAAAAAAGGAACTTTTTTAACCTCTTGTTATTCTTCTCCATTCTGAGCCCAGTACATGGAAAATGACATACTTGAACTCAAATTGTTGTCTTTTCTCAAACATGTGCAATACAAAACATATTTTTGAAATGAACTGAAAATGAGCAGTAGATAAGTTTTATTTATATTAAGCAATTTTAATGTTAGCTACAGTATGAAAGCTATATTTCCCCAGATTCATCACATCCCCTAAAAGACCCTTTTTCTAATTGACTACTGATCTATACAAACTCAAATAAGCATTGCATTTGCTATTTTTCAATCCAACCACAGCAATTGCCCCGGTAGACCCAATAGAATAATCACTTCATTGTTTTTGAAACTTATAACCAAATAGTCAGCATTTGCAATTTGCCAGAATAGAGAAGGATGCACTTTAAGAAAGAGGAAGCAGTCAGTGCTGCTGAAGACGTGTTTTACAGTCATGCTTGTTTTAAATAAATGCTAAACTAAAAATTGCTAAAGTTTGTGATCTGTAATTCCTAACAATAACAATATCGCAGTCCTACATCATACTTTCACATCTGACGGTCAAAAGACACTCGAATACCCTGTCAGAAAAATCTAGTGGCTGGGAATGAGCTTTTTACATTGTCTGGTATAATGATAATTTTGTTTTCATGTGTTTACATAGATTAATACGGCCGTGGTGTAAATGCACAGTACAGTTACAATCTTGTAGCCACATTATATTGTTATGATAATATGAAATTGTTGCCTTGAGTGATTTTTGCTGAAGATAAATACAAAAAAATTTCCTAGGGGTACATTTTGAAGCCCTTCCCCTTCACTCTCTGTTTCAAGGGCCATGGGGAAGGGGTACTGTTCCAAGCCTCTGGACCCTATGCACTTTTGACCCCTTCTAGCAGTTCATCATCTGCTAAACTCAAATCTGATATTCCCAGACGGGTCGAGCTGAGGCCTAAAAAGTTGTGTGCAGTGCTTGTCAAAAATCACTATTTAATTTAATTTGTTTTCAAACAAATAACAATTATTTTAGGTTTCAGACAATCCATACTAGCAAAACCTAAAATATATGGTTTATAAAATACGCTCCATCTATGAAGACAGCAATAATAATAGTTGTTTTAGTAAAGTTTAATTAAACAATGTGTGTAAGATAAACTGTTTATGTTACTAGAACATTTACTCTATTCCTCTTCCAGATAAAACAACCACTTTCATGTATTTTAGGAGAAAATGATGAAGTATCATGTTGTAAATCCAGCAGCTCTGATCACTTCCACACCCTCAGTGTAGGTGAATACATCTCATCATTGGTTAAATTATTTATTTATTAAGCTGTTAAAATGACAAAGTCGATGTACTTGTATTTGACGATCAGAATATCAGATGTTTTTCACAATATAATGGGTGTTTTTCAATATTTGCAGAAAAGGGGAAAAGAAACAAAACACCATATATACATAATTCATTGTAGCTGTGTGATAAACTTGATGCATTTAAACTTGAAAAAGCCATCATTGCATCGCTCTCCTTTTTCATTTTCGCTCTCCTTCTTCATATTCATCTTCATAAACTTCTTTACAGGAGTATTACATATGCGAAGTAGCCTTTACACGATAATATGTTGCAGTGATGCAGAGCACAAGATCTGTGATTATTCGGCTTGGTTTTGGTGAACCAAACCAAGGACTGTGGCAAAAGTTTGCTGGTTCCTGCCTTTTTATCCTTGAATGTGTGTAAATTTGAAGCTGCTACTTCATTCTACAGTCTAAGCTTGCATATTCAATTCATCTTTATTTCTATAAAACTTTCACAATGTAGATTGTGTCAAGGCAGCTTAATATAGAATTTCTAATTGAAACTGAAATTTAGTTCAGTGTGGTTTGATTTTCACTGCTAAAAGACCAAACGCTGAAGAGCAAATCCATCAATGCGCAAGTCCCAAACCAAGCAAGCCAGTTGTCATGATCACCAGCGATCTTAACTCCTTAGATCGCTGGAGAACATGCACTATCACCAGTGGTGGAAAGAGTACTGAAAAATCATACTCAAGTAAAAGTACCATTACTTGCCCAAAAATGTAGTGCAAGTAGATTAAAAGTATCTGTAGTAAATATTACTCAAAGTATGAGTAAAAAGTAGACCTTTTAAAAGTACTCAAGAGTAGTGAGTATTATGCTGTAGAAAAGTTTACAGAATGCGTTTACAGAATGTTACATTTACACATCTCTGCACAAACAACATGTAGTGTCTTTAGGGATCTTTCTATTTTCGTTCATTCCTTCCAACCTTCCTTCAATTATTTGTTTGTTCTCTCCTTTCTTCATTCATTCATTCGTTTGTTCCCTCCTTCCTTCGTTTGTTCATATTTTTGTTCCTTCCTACATTAGGTCCTTTTGTTCATTCATTTGTTTGTTCGTTCCTTCCTTCCTTAGTTTGATCAGTCCTTCCTTGAATTCTTCTTTCATTCGTTTGGTCCTTCTTTCCTCCCTCCATTTGTTTGCTCATTCTTTCTTTCATATTTTTGTTCCTTCCTTCATTAGGTCCTTTGGTCATTCGTTTGTTCGTTCCTTCTTTCCTTCCTTAGTTTGTTCAGTCCTTCCTTGAATCATTCCTTCATTTATTTGGTTCTTCGATCCTTCCTTCCATTCCTTGTTCGGGCCTTCCTTTTATTTGGCCCTTCCTTCCATTCTTCATTTGTTCCATTTAGTGATTGTTTAAGGCTGTTTAGTGATTTCAGTCATCATACAGTCGACATCCATCATTTTCAGTGACATGCAGCCTATTAAAAGTCTCTGGATCATTGCGTGTAAAGATTTTGGACATCTTTTTGGACGTTTTTAATGTTTGAGGTTGTTTAGTATGATGTGGTTTACTTTCTATGTGTGACAGGAATCACAGGACTGATCTTTCTACTTTAGACAATGACCATAGACAAGAAAGAAATAGTGACTGCTGGTTGAAGGAAAGTAGTGGAGTGAAAGTACCGATACTGCACTAAACATGTACTCAAAGGAAAGTAAAAGTACATATTTTTAAAACTACTCAGTAAATTACAATTCCTGAGAAAAACTACTCAATTACAGTGGTTTGAGTATTTGTATTTAGTTAATTTACACCACTGACTATCACATAAGAACTACAAATCTGCCATTTTATGAACTACATCCCCAGTCATGCAACACACACACTCACCTGCTCCTAGTCACCACTGATTAGAGACTCCCAGCTGAAGCCACTCACGACTGATACACAGACAGAAACACTCACTGTTGCTGATTCTTGTTTACTTCTAGTGACATTACAACGCGTTCCCTTGGTCTTGTTTTTCCGTATTTGTACCTTTGCCTTGCTATCTGTTCATCCCTGCTTGCCGCCAGCCTTCTGACTTCTTGCCTGTTTTCTACCAAGTTTCTGGACTGTCTATATACATCTGTTTGCACCTATTGACCATTGCTTACCTGACATCGCTAACAAACCTGCATGTGGATCCACACCTCAGTTGTCAGTGTCACATCTCTGCGTTACACCAGTGGTGGCAGTGATGAGGAACAAAATTCACCAATTGACGAAAGTGAAGGAAAAAACCTCGAGAGAGACCAGGCTCAATTGGGCACAACCGTTTCTCCTATGGCCTATGGCTTCTTGTGCAGAGCTGCAGTCTAGGCGCTGGAGAACACTGAGCGTCTATAATGGGTAAGTCTGCATCCAGATACTATTGAAAGATTTAAACAGGATCTTAAACATTGACACAGCCGGGATACTAGGAGCAGAAAGCAAACCCAGGAAATTTGGTGGAGACTTTGCAAATCCATTTTGCTTTCTCCTCTGGGGGAAAAGGATTTGAACTGCTGCTAGATGTTCTTTCACAAATGGTTACAAGGAGAAGCAGATCTAAACGCAGTTCTTTTATTTAAATAAAACCACATGAGGAATCCTGTAGCAATGTGTAAATACAAACAAAGGTCATTTAGTAGACCAGAGAAATGTGCAAATGAAACCTGTTGGAAATTTAAATCAATCTAAAAATGATTGTCACACACACATTATGTTCAGGTTAGTGTTTTGTACATGCTTTAAAATATGCCACTTGTGTTTTATAGAGATCTTAAAACAGTCCCTCTTGTCAGTCACAAACAGCAGTGTTCTTGCCAGGAAGTACTATATTCGACCACAGTGTCACTGCAGAAGTGTGTTGGTGTGAAGTACTGTGACGCGCAAAGGATACCAAAGGAAATAATTTTTACCAGTGTTGAGTTTTACCAATAACACCCTCTGCTCTTCTTTCACTCGCTTCTTTTATTTTGCAATCTGCTTTTCCCAATTCACCACAGAAGACTACTGAGAAGGTAAGGGGTAGTATTAAATATTTTTATTTATAGTTTCCATTTGTGGAAACTCCACTCTAAATGACTATAATTTTTTATTATTTTTTTGTACAGCAAATGGTCATTATCTGCCCGTCTCGCTGAATTAGCTGTGCATAATGCTCTGCTTTTATTTGTTGTGAAACAACATAATGCTATGTACTTTTACATGTGACATTGGTTGGAATGCTTTAGATTTCAGTACATCCATCAAAATACACAGAAGGTAAACCAAACAATGTACTCAAAAAACAAACAAACAAAAAAAAAAAACTCTGGAATGTTTTAACCCAAGTTTGGGTTGAATATAGACAAATCTAACTGTTGTGTTAACATTTTAAAATAAACATTTTAATCCAGCTCTTGGGTTTCAAAGTAAGAATTTACCACGTACAGTATGCCACCATTGCAGCAGAGTGTGTTCAGTTTGCACAGCATTGTGTACAAGTTCAATACAGCTGAAAACAACTTTTATTTTCAGTATTTCAGTTCTACTTACTACAAACATACAAATGACAAACTTTTATTCCAGAATTTATTTGCTGTAAAACTTGGTTTTATAACTTGGTTAAGTAAAATTCAAAATAGGTAAGGCAACGAAGTAAAGCAAAATTACAAAAGAAAATGTAAATAAAATTTTCCTGTGATTTACTGGATGACATTTTTTTTGTATTTTTTTGTTGATGTATTTGTGTGGTGTAATTTAAAGTGGTGCTTCCTGTTTCTCATAGTCACAGGTTAAATATAATGAATCCGGTGTGCAAATTATAATCATATTCAATAAGTACAATAAACAAAATTAATCAAAATCAAATTTTGAAAAGGACACAAACATTCGTTAAAATTGTACATGTAAGCGTAACCTCTTCGATTCGACATCTACACGCCGGACTGGGGCTGAACCAGCCATTCTGGTATGGGAGGAGGGTGTGAATAATATTAATCCCATCTAGGGTTCAAAAAAAGTTTTGAAATAGCCCTGACAATGAGCATAAAGTATATGTGCTAAACAATCACTCCTTCGAGTTATTGGTGTTGCAAATATTCTGCGAATGCTTTAGTTACGTTTCTTTTTACATTTTAATTTTTGTTATGCTCAGTGTTTGAAAAGATTAGATAGTTTATTGCAAATTTATTGCTGACAGTTTACGCTTTAACACAAGTTACCACATGATTTGTGCAAAGCATACAGAAAAAGGTGGTTAGCCAATTAAAGACATAGTTCAGCCAACATGAAAATGATCATTTATTCCCTCCATGTGGCTCTAAAGCTTTATGAGATTCTTTCTTCTGTTAAACACAAAATATAGAAAAATGCAGGCACCAATTGACCTCTGTAGTAGGGAACTTAAAATTTGTTTTGCTTTGACTCAGTTCAGGTTTATTTACCCGTTTCTTTAAGTATTTTCAACATTAGTTTACCTATTTAAATAGTTGACCCAACTAATGAAGCATTCTGCATAAGTTCTGACAGGCCTCTGAGTCAACCTCTGTTATTAGTTTAGATTTGGAGAGCCTGGCCCCTATCAGTTGATCTAAATTTCTCACTACTGCACTCTGCTTTCCTCTGCTCTGCTTGTTGTTTTCAACATGTGCTAACTTAAACAGTATCATTGGGTTAGTGTAGCTTGTTTGATCTGCAAACTGCTTTCTGGAGCTTTTATGGAGCTCTTGAAAAGAACGGAGTATTTAAAATGGAGCCATACCACCAAAATGCAAACTAGATTTATGCCAATAAATTTGAAATGAGCTGAAGCTTGTCTATACTCTATACTACTATTGTCTACTGACTCGAAAGGACCTGACTGAACTTATTTCAAGTAAGCTGGACTTGCAAAACTTAAGTATAAGTTAATGTATTTCAGCTAAACTTAACAAGTTTTGCTTATTTGTCATTGTCTTTTAACACACACAGAAATACTTCCTGGTCCAGCCTCACCTCTTACTTTGCTTCTTACTGTGTGGTGACAGTGCTAACCACTTACCCGCAGTGTTGCCTACAAAAAAATACTCTACACATTGGCTGTTTCTCAAAATGCGTTCTTCAGCGGTCTTGCGTCCTCGTGTTCTTGTGTAACGTCATCATCATCCGCCGAAGTTCAGTTCCAATACTCAAGACCGCAAGAACGGAAGACGCGTGAGAGTTCCCAGATGTGTTCTTGATATCGAGGATGCACCGATGCAGACTTGAGCACTGAACTCGCTCTAAAAGTCATTGTGACTGGAGGTAGGAAGCGCAGCATTTTGTATAGATTTATTATAAAAGTTCAGAGATGACACTTATTTACCTCAGGAGTTTCCCTAAATGAGACGGCGTAAGTAAACATTACCATAAAAATCTTAATAAAGGCATGAACACATTAAGGGTGTTTATTTGTTGAAATTCATATTAAAATCTGTGTTATTTGTAATGTGCAGCCTATATTTGTAAAATCTTTATGCAGAGTATATATTGTGAAACGGGAAAACAATAAATCGCTGTATAAATGCTGTAGTGTTTAAATAATTTTCGGTTAAAGACGCGTGACGATCATGTGACCATCAGGAAGAACGCAGCATCTCATTCCTCACAGGACGCGTTCTCTGTCCTCACGGTCTCCCGAGTTCGTTCTTCCGATGTGACCTGGCAAGACCGGTCTCCACAAGAACACAAGTCCGTTCTCTGCGTTCTTGGAATTGAGAAACAGCCAAAGCAATTTAACAATTACACACAATGTACTTAAAATATAATAGACTTAATTAACGAAATACGAAAAAATATTCATAAGACATAATCTTCCTTATAAAGTCAGTTTTTGTTTTTAAGGACAGATTTTGTTCTTACAAAGAAATTGTTTGGACAACACGAGTTGAGGTGACAATAGTTAAGTCAACTTACAGGCAAGTTGAGACAGTAAAAAACGTACTATGTTAAATTAATATTCAGAAATTGCAAGTTATTTTAATATACATATTGACAAAACTACAATGTAGAATGATTTTACAGTTTTCATGTCAATGGGTGCCAGCAACCAGCCTTTTTCAGAACAACATCTTTTGTGTTCAAATAGGTTTTGATCAAGTGAAGGGTGAATAAGTTATGACAATGTTCGTTGTTAAGTGAACTATCCCTTTAAGTGATGTTGGATATAATTAATACACTGCCATTTCAATTAGTTTATCCATTATTAACATTTCTTCTTTGGCTCTCGGCAAAGGTGGTCGCCCTTTTTTTTTTCTTTTTTTTTTTCTTCCCCTCTTATATCCCATATCTCTCCTTGCTGGCTCCTCTTGTCTCATCTTCTTCTATCTCTGAGGCTCTCCTTGCCCTGCTCTCCAAACAGAATTATGGATTTGATCAATTGGTCTCTGCATGCAATTGACACCATCACAAGAAGTTTGGGTTCGGGTAACCCACCCATCCTGCGGGGACGTTCGCAGCTGTGTCTGGTTGCTCTGTCTCTGGAGGATATTGAAGATGTCTATCTATCCGGAACTTTGATAACAGGGTGTCTGCTGATAGGCTTAGGTGGGGCCCTGGGGTATTGACGATTGTTAAAAGCAGTGCAGCTCAAAACCCCATCAATCTGGGCGGCTGGATTGAAACGGTGGTGCGCTGGGTCGTTACAAACCAGACTGTGGCCTTAGACCGCAAATTGGAAAACATCAGGGTGAAACTAGTGGCTTTGCAACAAGATTTGGTCAGACCTGGAGACCAGTGACGGACGTTTGATATCTGTGAAATTAGCAGAAATTGGCCTAAATTTGAAAAAAAATATTGTTCTCTTTCGACGTCCAATTTTGCTGCCTATAAAAGTGTACGAGACAGGCTTCATCATCATCATTTAACTTTGTTTTTTGTTTATGTTTGACCCAGAAACATGAATGCATCGCTTATGCTTCATTTGCTTTTTCAAGGTAAAGTATCTGTCTTCCTCCTTTTAGGAATGTTTTGTTACAATAAATGGTCATATTTAACTGTAGCATACCAAAACAGCAAGCTACACTAACAGAAAACAACATTAGTTCAATTAAATGCTGAAATTGTTAGTTGAGATGAACACTCAGTTATTAATGTTCTTCAACTTTTCTCCCTCAGGTGTCCTGCTGTTTGGTGCTTTAGGATGGGAAGTGAGAATGCCAAAGGAAATTCATGGCCTCAGAGGTTCCTGTCTGGTGATTCCATGTTCTTTCACATCGACATCAAACCCACCCACAAATCCATACAGAATTGTGTGGTATCAGTGGGTCTCTCGCGGTTATCCTTTAGTGTATGATTATATAAATGCTAATAAGGTTATTGACAAGTTCAGAGGAAAAACTGACTTGTATGGAAACTCAAGGGGTAATTGTAGTCTGCTGATCAAAAACCTGGAACAGTCCCACCATGGAGAGAAACTGTACACATGGATCGACCCGGACAATGTTGGATGGCGCACTTATAAATTTTATGACGTCACCTCTACAATCCGTGTTGATGGTATGATACTAAAATACTTCTTTTTACTTCACTGCTTGTCTGGTTAAAGACTAAGTTGTCTAAATGTGTAATTTCTTCTGTTTTTAGCAAGTCCTCAGCTACCCAGTATCAGTATTTCTGGAGGAGAGAAGATGGGGGACAAGATCACAGTAACATGTTCAGCTTCCCACACGTGTCCACACAGCAAACCAAGAATCATTCTGAATGGTATTGAAGGATCTGACCAAACAAACAACTACTGTAGTTCAGAGGGTCAGTGCAGAAACACTTTGACACGCACAGGTGTTGTAAAGACAGAAAACACAGAGTTTGAGTGTTCTGTAACACATTCTGGTGGCATAACAGTGAAAGCTACAAAAAGACAAAGTTCAGAATGTGAGTAAACACAAATATGAACCGCTTTGTCAGATGTCACTTATAAATACACATTAAATGTCATGGTTGGACCTGTTACAAGCTTTAATCTCAATTTCAGGTGTTCATCAAAGAATAACGATTGAGCCTGAAATCGCAGATGTCACTGAGGGCATCAAGCAGATATTTACCTGTACTGTCTACCATTCCTGTCAGAAAGAGAATCCTACCATCACATGGAACTACGGGAACATGCAGGTCTCAAAGGGGAGTAATATACTTTCTGGTTTTGATCGAGTCACCTATTCCAACATAACCTTTCTGGGTACGACAGAAGACCATGGAAAGAAGCTGACTTGCACTGCAAAAGTTTCTGGAAGAAACATTGAAGCTTCTGTTGCTTTACGTGTACAATGTGAGGAAATTTAAATATGAATTGACTTGTGTTCTGTTCCATTTAAATGTGAAACATTTTTACAAAATTGACAATTTCTTTCAGGTGTTCACCGTAACATAACAATTGAGCCGGAAATAGCAGCGGTCTCTGAGGATGTTGAACAGAACTTCACTTGTACTGTCCACCATTCCTGTCAGAAGGAGAATCCAACCATCACATGGAACTACAGGAACATGCAGATCTCAGAAGACAGACAAACACTTTCTGGTTTTGATCGAGTCGTCTATTCCACCATAACCTTTCTGGGTGCAAAAGAAGACCATGGGAAGAAACTGATCTGCTCTGCAACATTTTCCAGAGGAAATATCTCAGAATCTGTGGTCTTATATTTGCAACGTGAGTGGTGTTTTCTATTTACTATCTTAGTATTAGTTAGCCCTAATAATTAATTATTTTATTCACTTTCCATAATGAAACAGACGCGATGCTCGATATGCTGAAGACTACTGGTCTTTACATCCTAACACCCTCGCTAGTGTTCCTGCTGGCTTGTGTAATTTCTGGAGTCATCATATGCAAGAGGCGACGCAGGTAACTCTTTGTGTGTTTTACTTTAGGACAGGCATTTGAAAGCGTTTTTGACCGTTGAAGCCCTTAGATGTAATTCAGGCTCATTGGAAATTCATGGCTCAGCCTACATTTTTTTCAAAACCTGAAATAAATTGCTTTAGGTATATTTTGTTGCATGTTTTAGATAATAAATTCAATAGAGGACGCTGTCTGCATTTTATTGCAAACCTAAAAAACATTGCTAGAATATGTTTGTTGTATGTATCAGATACACATCCTTTTATACACAATATGAGAAGGCAGGGCTTGTCATACAGATCACCTAGTGCATGGGGTTGCCAAACTTTTCAGCCTGTGACCCCCAAAATAACAATGTCAGTGGCTCGCGACCCCCAAATTCCTGGAGGTGGTTACAAATATGCAAACATTGCACACACAATAATAGGCTATGTAAACTGACAACACAAAAAAGTGCAACAGTCTAACAGCAATATTATTTGTATAGTCATTTATTTATTTGTTAAACCTCACCTAATGAGACTGGTGGGCACAGTGTTTTCAGCACAAGACTATTCTTGGTTTGATTTTGGAGACGGTCACTAAGAGATCATCCTCAATGTTTAGTTGTGGCCTGTATTTATTTAATGTATTTGGTTGCCATAAAGTTGTCAAAGTTGAACCTGATGCTATAAAATCAGTCTGCTTCAGCTGACGCTATTGCTGTGTTGTTAATTTAGCATAAACACACCAATCCAATGAAAAAAAAAATTGAAAGGCTGATGGTTTATTTTTATGTTGTTGTTTTTTAAGTAACTATTAACTATTTTTATCTCTTGTGGGTTATAGGAATGGTAATTCTAATGGTTTAATAATTTATTTGACCTTTGGAAAACACCAAGCAACCAACTGCCCCACTTTGGGAACCACTGACTTAAACCCCTCCCTAAACAAACATGAGGGGAAAAAAAGTGTTTGGCAACCACATACATTTACCTTCTGGTTTTACATCGCTTATATCTCTATTGTGGAAACGTGCTTCACTGGACTCGAACCGGAGTGCTTTTTATCACAAGTACAAAACCGAACAAAGCTACAGAGTAAAACAAAGCAGAAATCTTTTCCATAATGAGATAGATAGGTGAGGCAAACTTATTCGATTACAAATCGTAGACACTGTGAGTGGTTTTTTTTTTTTTTTTTTTTGGTATTTTTTGGTTTTCTGCAAAGAACTGCAATAATTCTTAATAATATTTTTTTTATTTGATGATAAGTTAAGTTCTTGTACAGCTCATAGTGTTCATTTTCATTAACAACAGTCAACTATATGTTAGTTGATGGTTCATTCCACTGTGCTAACCTCTGAAATAGAGACCAAGCCAAAGGAAGGAAGGAAATGTATGTTTAAGTACGTTCTTGTGGTTTCACAGAAACAGCACATATTTTCGGTGAACCTGTGCTGCTTAGATCTGAAAATGTTGGTTATTGGAAGGGCCAGACAGAACCTGATGACATTTTTTGCTATTTCTGCGGAGAATTTAGTAAAAAATCTGCAGATTTATGCAGAATGACTTTAGGAGTATCATAACTAAATACTTAAAATATGAACTAGAAAATAATACATTAAGTTGTATTTAATATGTACACTGCAAATCCAATTAGATCCACTTATTTGGTAAACAAAGTGCTTCTCTTGTATAATATATCAACTAAGGCCTTGTTCATATGTGGAAATTTATCCGATATGAATCAGATCTATGCCCTTGTGTCTGTAGTGTAAGCAGGTAGATCGGATTTTCACCTGTCAACATGAGTCGCACATCATTAAAAATGATAGCGAATGACGTCAACTCTGATGCTTTCATTTCAGAATAGACTTCAGCAGACTCCCAAACCTTAAACCTAATACAGGAGGACTAAAAAAGCTTTTATATTGTCATGTACTGTAGCACAAGTATTTAAGCATGTTTAATGAGAGGTGGAGCGCAACATCCACCACGTAAATAATATATAACTGTTACACATAATATGTGCATAAATCTGGACATAAAAATGGACATAACATTTAAGATTCCTACTGGTTTAAAAGGACCTAGATTAAAAGCTGGCCAAATGGGAACTTTTCTGCTACAAACTATAGTAAAACAACTGTATTAAACAAACAAAGAAACAAAGAAACCATGTGAACACATTAAATACAGGAATGGAGAAAAGAGAGCTCCTTTTTTTTATCAGCTGTCAGTCAGTGTCCGCTCTTCTTTTTCTTGCTCATTGCGCCTTTGCCGTCACTTTTAAAAGATGATATAAGCAGGTCATCAAAAAAATCAGATACAGCCACAAAATCAGAATTGACCATGAAGATCTGCAGTGTAAATGCAGCCTCAAAAGACAGAAAATATTACTTTAAAAACTGTATTGTACTTAAATCATATGAACATTTTACTATTACTATTATTATATCATAATAATATTAGAGAAATTATTTAAATAAATATAATAATTGAAGACATATAAATTGACACACATTTACACAAGTAGATACATAGACTCAATGATAGGCTAAAAATCTACAGGAATCTGCAGATTCCTGCGTCGCAGATTCTGTGTGGCCGTTATTGGTCACAAAAGTAAGGGATAATGTACATCTAGACAGTTGTTCTTACAGAATAAAGCCCGACAGGCTTATCAGCAGAAACTTTAGCACTGTTGTATAACTGAGTGTTGATGTTTATTGCTTAAGCAATGCTTATTGAAGTGTATACAGTAATGTGCTATTAATGCTTTCACTCTGGTGCAGCTCTCACCAATGAGAAACATTGAACAGGGCTCAAAGTAGAAGTCAACGAAAGGAAAAACAATAATTTTAAACATTTACAGCATCACTTTGCTTTTCTAGCACAACTGTTCTCAGGTCAGCAGATGCAAGTACAGTGTCAGGAAACAAACCTTTCAAACCTCACATGCCGTCACCAAAAAGGTACAGTAAAGCAATTTAACACATTCCAGTCAAAATGCTCAAAAATAAGGAAATATATTTGTAAATGCAATTAACAGAACAATTTTATATTTCCTCCATGCATCTCAGTGAGCCAAAATCCATGTGTGTGAGTATTATCATTTTTCTATCATTATTCTTGTATTAGTATTGCTCTGTTGAAAACCTCTCCGGCTCTGTACCAAAATTGGTTTGTGAATCTTACCTGACTGTTTTCTTGAAATGTTTCACTTAGGATAATGATTATGAAGGTGTATACAACAACACGGAAGATCTGGACATCTATGCCAATGCCTGATCAACATTCAAGACATCAAAACAATCAAATGTGCTTACAGTATGAAGCATTTTTCAATTGCTTACTAATGTTACACTTCACTATTGATAAAATAACTACATTCATGCATATTAAATATCTAATTTAAGCTTCACAGTAATCTTCTACAGGCTACAAGTTTTAGATAACATAAGCTAGGCGAGAGGTGCTCAACCCTGTTCCTGGAGATCTACCTTCCTACAGAGTTCAGCTCGAACCCTAATCAAACACGCATGAACCAATTAATTTGGACCTGGACAGCACTTGATAATTACAGGAAGGTGTGTTTGATATGGGTTGTAACTGTAATCTGCAGAAAAGTAGATGTCCAGGAACAGGGTTGAGCACCCCTGAGCTAGGCTATACATCATTGAATGTATCTTTAGCGCCGTGCACAGCGGGGTGGCCCGGTGGCTACAGCCTCTGCCCCTTTACCCTCATTGGCTGAGTTGCCCCTCTCAGCCTGTGCCCCGTCTCTCCCCCTTTAATGTGTCCGTGCCCCCGCCCCTGGCTGTTCAGTGACCGCTTCGCTACACATCCACTGATTCCGTTTATCCACTCCATGTTTTACCGCCCACTCTGTAATCTGCAGCGTCACTCACAATCTGTGTGCCCGCTCTCTGGAAAGTGGAGACAACAGTTCTTGACGATCGTTGCATTACAAGTAGGGATGGGCGATACCAATATTTTTGTTTCTGATCCGATACCAAGTATTTCAAGACAAGTATCATCGATATCGATACTTATCATTACTTAATTTAAATATTTTATAGTGATTTTAGTTTATTATTATTATTATTATTAAATAAAACACATAATTCCTTTTTACATTTATTAAAACTACAGAACTATAATTGGCTAAACAGCACCATTTATAATGAAAAATAATAGACTGCACAACTGAATTTCTTAACCTTATTTAAAAGGTCAATGCAGCAGAACTTCAGATTAAATCTTAAATTTAAGTTGCAATATTCATTTGTGGTTTTTTGATTTTAATCGGTTTCCAGGTTTTTGTGAAGGAACAACAGATTATTTCTTCCCGTTAGCAGATTACTTTTATGATATCTCCAGATAACACTTTGTTTACGTTCAGTCATGATGTTGACAGCTCCGCTCTCGAGTTTTACAACCCGCGCTGGGTGTGTGGTGTCTGTACCACTGTGCCGTGAGATAACACTGACCAATCAGCGTAGATACAGCGGAAGAATATTATATTTCCCATTCGTGTTCCTATTTAAGTAAATATTTATATAATATGTGGCCCTATTTGTGCTAAATATCCACGTTCTTTTGAATTTTAATGTTTAATTAAAATCATTAAAAAAATATATATTATTCTATTTCTATTATAAATAACAATTTTCAATTTTTACAACTGAATTTGTATGCAAAATTTGTATTAGCAAGAACCCACCCACTTAGTGTCCCTTTTTTTGATTTGGGCCACTGCCCCTCAATGTCTGTGCACGGCCCTGTTTACACACATCATGCTTGTGCTAAAAGTGTTTTAAAAATACTTGACTCTTAAATATCCTACAGTTGAATCCTATTGTAACATATTGTATGTCATATATAACATCTGTGAGTTATTGGTTGCTTTTTGTTAATTTATTTTTCTTCGTTTTTCTCTTTTGTTTTCTGTCTGGTTTTCTGTTTGATTGGCTCATTAGGCTGTTTTGCAATAAAACCTGCTGTGGTGATGAGCTAAGGCCCAATCCCAGTTCTACCCCTTAGCCCTCACCCTTACCCAATCCTCTTTAGTTTGAAGGCATAGGTCTAAGGGGAAGGGCTAGATACCCCTTCATATGAAGAGTTGCATATTATTGAAACCAAGGGGTAAGAACATTTTCCAGAATACACCAGTTACAACACACGGAAGTCAGGAGATGCACAAATTAGTATTAGTAACAAGCATATGTTTTATTACATTCATAACCGCGTTCATGTTTAACCCTCGTGGTTTTTAAAACAAATGCAAAAAATAAAAACCGTTACATGTAAATTTCGCTATCTATAATCCATAACTCCTGTATAGCAGTCCCATTCTGACATTCTGTCACTCGATGACACTGGAATACCCTGTCAGAAAAGTCTAGTGGCTGGGAATGAGCTTTTTACAGTGTCTGCTATAATCTTATTGTGGTTTTTGTGTGTTTGTATATGAATATGGCCAGGGTCTAAATGCACAGTACAGTTATGATCTTATTGCCACATTATATCATTATATATCGTTGCCTTCAGTGATTTCCTAAAAGATAAATACAAACGAATAACTCAACTTGAATAACTACAGCAGTCACGATCGTCTGATCTCATATGAAACAAGAGATCGCGATGACGGGTGCAGATGTTGCAGTGCTGCCCCATTCCTTAGGGCTGAATTTTGAAGCCCTTCCCCTTCACACACTGTTTCAAGGGCCAAGGGGTAGGGGTACAAAAATATAATTGGGATTGGGCCTAATTGTTGTTGTTATAGCTGCTTACTTTCATTATGTTTTTTTTTTAATGGCTCAAAATGTAAACATTTTCTTCTTTTTTTTTACTACACTTAATTTGTCTTTAAAATGATGCATTTGCATAAAGTTTTGCACTTAAAAATGTATCTTACTACTCCAATATCTATTTCTATTTTTAGGCAACAAGTTAAATGCTCTCAGCTTGACTAAAGTTCTTAAATGCCTTTGCGGATGCTCAATGCTGCGCCACCTACTGGTGAACATTTTGTTAAAGGCAATAAGAACTTATATTAACAAAGACATTTAATATTTATTTATTAACATTTAATAAACATAACACATATTAAAAATACTCATTTCAACAAAATTTGTATTTGAATTAGAATTTCTTTTGTAATAATTATAAATCATTAAACACCAGAAGTGTTTTTTATATTATATTTTGTGTTTTCAGCACTCAAAATACTGATTAATTCCTTTAGCAATTTCCATCATAAGACAGACGTAATAGCGTTTAGAAGTAAGACTATTGGTCAATTACTGCATAATAGTTGAGTGATACGACCTATGGTTACGTGACATAAAGGAGTCATGTATATATATGTATGCATGTGTATGACAGATGTGTATTTCCTGATCAGCTTTGTAATAAAGAGTTTATGTACTGATTCCATTTATATTTAATATTTTCTCCGATTAATGTTTACTTTCAGCAGCACATAATCTCATTCGCTCTCTGTGAATGTCACCATAAACGTTACCTAAGCAACCTCAAGGTGGGAATGCCCACAACAATTTCAAGAGCGACAGGCAGCTACAAAGTCTCTGCTAGTGTGAATGAGGCATAACTCAGCGGTTCCCACACTTACCGACTTTTTCTTTTCTTATAAACACAAAAGTTATTTTAGGATTAAGTTTAATTTTTGCTCCACTTATTAGGGATTTTTCTGATGGTGGCAGATAGAGTGCAGTGATGAGTTTGCATGACAGTTTGCATTCATTGAAAAGTAACTATGAGTAATAAATCAATATGAAACAGTCCCTTAAATGTAACATTGCATCTTCAGTTTCTTGGGCACACCTTGCACTCATACAAGCATACCCAACTGAGCCATGCTCTGGCCCACCTCTTTCAACCAATTTGAATATATGTATCTATACCTAAAATAATTGTATTTGTAGAAAAATAAAATGCATTTCGCATTTAAAATGTGTTTAGAAACTGTTGAGTTCCCCCTCCCCTTCCTCACAGTGGTTTGGTCCACAGCCTGCTTTCCCAGGTTCATCTCTCCGATTATGCGCACACACACAAGTCAGGTGTGTGGCTGCGACTCGGTTCTAGATGATCGCCAGTAAGGAGGGTACTTTATTCACTTTAAATAAAGCGACTATCTTAAATGTTGATACAGACTCATTCATAAATTATTTGCGATAAAAATGCTGATTACCGATGCATTTTCCATGTGTTTGCTATATTAGCGATTGAAATATTACCTATCTAGTTAACGTTAGCGTCAGCTTGTTGCAAAGTGCGACATACTAATGTCACAATGATAAAATACTAATACTAATACTACTGTACTAATAAAATACTAATGTCAATCACAGGCAAAGGAGAAGGAAAATGTTAAGGGACAGCAGAGCAGGGTCATTTAGATGTACAGTGTCAGGTAAGGGTGTGAAGGGACAATGACAGGTTTTATTTAGATGTGCAGTTTCTTTAATGTTTTTAGAGTTGTGGCTGTTCAGCAGATGGACATCACAGGCTCACCTATTTACAGTATGATCTGTCGATTTAACAAGTGTAATGTAAACAAGTGAGTGATTATGAGTTTCTGCTTCAGGAGTCAGTCTGCTGACCGTACACAACATAAATAATCTGAAGAAACATGATGTCTTTCCATTTTGGCACTTTGCTTTCGTGTCCATCACTTGGCAACAGCCGTACACAAAATAGCGGCTTGATGATGCAAGCTTACCAGGGTTCAGAAGGAAAAAAGACAGTGTGAACACAAACCAACTGAAAAGAAGGCAAGGGGAGACAATCGAACTTGGGTACGGTCCAGGCAATTGCACCAAGTGTGAAAGCACCATTAATCACACTTACAGGTTGTGATCCGGAGAATCTGGTCCATTTAATAACTGTGTACTGACAAAGACCCTGTCAAGGTCATCTTTACTTTAATGACAGACAGAATAAAATGACAGGAACAAACTCAGCACCCAGTTAAAGTTGTCTCGGCTATACTGTGTTATTATTATTCAAAATTATTATTATTATAAAAATATTTAAGCATTTATTCACCCCAGCGCTGCTTCTCTGTTCATCTCTGACTGATCATTGTGATCATGTCACGAACGCCAGCGATCTAACAGCCAGAGATCGCTGGTAAACACACACACACATTCACATGAACTACAAATCAGCCATGTTCTTGGACTACATATTCAGTCATGCAACACTCACACACACCTGCTCCAAGTCACCAGTGATTGCAAACACACACACATCTGAAGCTGCTCACAGACTGATTACCTGGACTATTTAAACAGAACAAACACACACAGTGATTGTTTATTTGTATATCCCTGTCTGCTGCCTGCCTCTGACCATCTGCCTGCTAATTGACTACGATTCTGGATTGCCTGTATACATCTGTTTGCACCTGTGTTGACCACTGCTTACCTGACTTCACCAATAAACCTGTGATTGGATCCTCATTTCCGTTGTCAGTGTCACTCCTCGCGTTACAGACCATCTTTGCATCATGATCAATCCCATCCCACACACTTTGTTTGTCCTTGAAGGGATGGGCAGATTCAAGATTTCCCTGGTCTGGTGCCTTATATCTTGCAATGTTTCATTCTCAATTGCCATGATTTACATCCTCAGCTGGATGTTTTAATTCACTTAGAGCTGTGTTAAACACCAGAAAGAAGGTAATTTTCAAAAACCCATAATAGGGTTTCTTTAAAAGCAGGTAATTTCAGTTCTACAAAACTTCTTAGTGTCCTTTTCCCCGCCATTTAAAATGCAGTTAAAACATAACCCCAATCAGTCATGATAACCAGTTCCAAAAATAATGAATAGCTGTGAAGTATTCTATGTGTGAATTTACCTCTGTGTGTTTTATAAGGGTCCTAAAACAGACCCTGGTGTTAGAAACCATGTTCTAGACAGGAAATACTATATTTTTACTGCAGCATCAGCGCAAGTGGACTGATGTGATGAGCTCTGACATTTGACATGACCAAGATCTTAATCATTTTGGCTGGCTTGAGCTTTACACCATAAATGTACCGAGCTTCATCGTACGCCTTAGACTTCTGAGCAACAAGTTATTTTTCATCCCTCAGCAAAGAACTACTGAGGAGGTAAGAATAAAAAAAATAAATTGTTATGTTTTAAAAAAAAAGACAGATGACATCACTATGAAAAATGCAGTGTAATTGGGGGTCAGCACTGTAAAAAAAACAAAAAGTGTTATTTTACTTTATTTTGCTTTACTTACGGCTGGGCTGCCTGATAAAAAAAACGATGTAAAATAATGGGCATTAAATTACAGAAATGTACTGGAAATTTAAATATAAGGTAATTTCTATCATTTAAAGTCTGTTATTTTATGATAATTTCTGTAATTTAAATGCCGTTATTTTACGTTTTTTCCCGGCACCCCAGCAAAAAGAAAAAAAACGTACAATAACAGATTTTTTTTTTTTACAGTGTGGTATTAAGTGATTTTGAACAAAATGTTAACATTGTATTTATATTAACCACGGTTTAACTTTCTTAAACTTAATTAACCACATTTAAATGTCTGTTTTCATTCATATGTCAACCCAGGAACATGCAAGCATCACTTTGGCTTCCTTTACTTCTCCAAGGTAGAGTGTTTTCTCTTTTAGGCATGCTCTTATTACTATAAATGTTTGTGCATTTTATGTATATTTTAAAACTTGCCAACACAGTCTTCCACACTCAGGAAAGTTAATACAGTTGTAGTCAGAATTATTAGCCTCTCTGTTTATTTTTTCCCCCACAATTTCGGTTTAAATTAGAGATTTCTTCAACACATTTCTAAACATAATAGTTTTAATAACTCATTTCTAATAACTGATTTCTCTTATCTTTGCCATGATGACAGTAAATAATATTGGACTAGATATTTTTCAAGACACTTCTATACAGCTTAAAGTGACATTTAAAGGCTTAACTAGGTTAATTAGGTTAACTAGGCAGGTTAGGGTAATAAGGCAAGTTATTGTATGATTTTTTTTTACTTGTATGACTTGTAAAAAAAATAGCTTTAAAGGGGCTAATAATTTTGACCTTAAATGGTTTGTAAAGAATTAAAAACTGTTTTTATTCTAGCCTAAATAAAACAAATAAGACTTTCTCCAGAAGAAAAAATATTATCAGACATACTGTGAACCAAAATTAAAATAATAATAATAATCAAAGGCGGGCTAATAATTCTGTCTTAAACTGTACATGATGAAGTTATTTAAAACAGACAGTTTATTCCACATTCTGAAAGAACATGTCAAACCAACCATTGTGCAAAAGAATTAGCCTACAGCGAATGTAAAACATGAGGTTCAAGAAAGTTTTATACTTAAGTTTAAGTACAAAATAAAAAGCTTTAAGTAATCCAACCTCAGAGCTTGATCGCTCCATCCCTTCCGCTACATGAGCAAAGCTGCAAGTGTTGAGTGCGTGAAGTGTTTAACCTACCACACTTCTTTTTAACGGTTAAATAGGTGCATCATCAGGGTTTTTAAAATGTGCTTATTCTTACTAGAATCTTCAGTCTGAATGCACTACTTTGTGCTCAACATATGAGTACACCCCTCATACATCTCTCATTTGGATGAATTTTTTCTATATTCATACATTTACTGTACATCGATTTAATCAGTATTGAAGCCAAGTCTCGAGCTAATCTAACAAAATAACTTATGATGGTCAACTTAGTACAGACAAATTTATATGTCAGGGAAAAATATTAAGCAATTTTTTAAAAGAGTCAAATTTAAGAGAAACAAAAAATGGATGAAATTTTGTTGCAGTTTTGTAGTTTTCCAATATTTCACATAAATTTAAATGTATTGTCTTTTTTTTCTGAAGATGTTTTGTTCAAATGTTCATTTTCAAAATGGAGTGTACTCAATTATGCTCAGCACTGTATATGATACTACAAAATGGCGGTGAACAGTGCATAATATAAGATGCACCTTCTGTTCTTCCAGTGTTTAAACAATGTTATCTGGTTACCATTGAAACAGCCGTAAAGGAAAATGGTATCATGGCAATATTTGCGCATGCACAGTAGCTGGAGCAATCTGAAAATTATGTGTTTTAAAGCCCAATGCCTGTTCTATTTTTTACCCCTAGCTCTTGACCTTTGAAACAGTGTGAAGGGGAAGGGCTTCAAAATTTGGCCCTTACAAATCGGACACTAATAAAACACCCACGCACGTTGTCATCATATCATAGCGAGCTTTCACTTCATATGAGATCGACGATGGCGACTGCTGTAATTCTGGATTTATTTTCAGGAAATCACAGAAGGCAACAAAATCATGTTATCAAAACTATACATTGTGCCAATAAGCTCATAACTGTAGGCTATTGTGTATTTACATCGTGGCCCTATTCATCTACCTGTATGCAAATACATGGAAACAACATTAATGTTATACTAACCAGACACTGTACAAAATAATTCCCAGCCACCTTTTCCGACAGGGTATTCAAGTGTCATCGCGTGTCAGATGTGAAAGTATGTTGAAAGACTACTATGCAGGAGTTATTATTATGGATTATGAATAGCCAAATTTAGCATTTCTTTAGCATTTATTTCTTTAGCAAGCATGACCGTAAAACATGGATGCCATTATGAATATACTATGACATATGCTTGTTTGTTGTAAAAATTCATAATAATGGCAAAAAATATTTAAATTTGTGCATCTCCTGACTAGCGTGTGCAGTCATGTTGCCTTTGTAGCTGGTGTATTCTGGAAAGATTTTGTACCTCGGTACCTTGGTTTATGGTGTGATTCTGGAAAATCAAGGGCTACTGTATATAGACCTGCCCCTTTGCCCTACACCTTCAAGCTAAAGAGAATTGAGACACTTCTTCAGGTGAATGCGCAAAACGAGGGATTGGGGTAAGGGCAAGATTTGGGATTGGGCTTAAATGTAATTATGGTTTAAGGATCAACAATAATAGGGCAGGTCAGTTCAGATTTAGTTGTTGATTTGACATATGTAATTTAATTGAGGGTTCAGTCAGTAGTTGTTGGGCGCCATGGTGGTGTAGTGGGTAGCACGTTTGCCTCACAGCAAGAAGGTCACTGGTTCGAGCCTCGGCTGGGTCAGTTGGTGTTTCTGTGTGGAGTTAGCATATTCTCCCTGTGGTTGCGTGGGTTTCCTCCGGGTGCTCTGGTTTCCCCCACAAGTCCAAAGATATGCGCTATATGTGAATTTGGTAGGCTAAATTGTCCGTAGTGTATTAGTGTGTATGGATGTTTCCCCAGAGATGGGTTGCAGCTGGAAGCGCTTCCACTGCGTAAACCATATGCTGGGTAAGTTGGCGGTTCATTCCACTGTGGCAACCCCAGATTAATAAAGGGACTAAGCTGAAAAAGAAAATGAATGAATGAGTAATTCTTGCCAATTCAGGATTCCCCCATACTGTACATTTCGATAGGGCTTTGGTCTTTGCTACAGAATACAAACTACCTATGCCTCATTCAGACTAGCATCGCCTAGTAACTGTCTGTAACTCTGGGTGGTGATCTGCTTCACAGGTCTGTGTACAGTAGGTATACGTATACAGCACAAATACAACCGGCCTCTGAGCAAGCTGAGAGAGGATCACATGAGCTTTACTGACGCTCCTATTGGCTGTTGCTCAAGAAAGTCGCTCTTCATTTGCATAAAGTTCAAAGATTCTTAACTTTGTCGCGTTGCTCAACGCGCCCACCTGGTCGCCAACCAACGGTCGCTGTCGCTTGCGTAGACTGAAGTTGCTCGCTCTCTGCTGAAATGAATAGTCACTTGTAGTGTGAATGAGGCTTACGAAGTGAACCATAGTGTCCTGTACTGAAATTATTAACTCAAATTAACACACAACCGTTATTGACTCAAACTCTTGTCCCACAGGTGTCCTGCTGTTTGATGCATTTGGAGTGCAAGTGAGAATGCCAAAAACAATTCATGGCCTCAGAGGATCCTGTCTGGTGATTCCATGTTCTTTCAGCTACACATCAAACCCACCCAAAACCCCACTTAGTGTTGTGTGGTATAAGTGGGTCTATAGAGGTTATCCTTTAGTTTACCATCCTTTGAAAGCAAATAAAGTGATTGAGAAGTTCAGAGGAAAAACTGACTTATATGGAAACTCGAGTGGTGATTGTAGTCTGCTGATCAGAAAACTGGAACAGTCCCACCATGGAGAGACATTATACATAGGAATTGACTCTGAAACAAAATACACACTTCATGACGTCACTTCTACAATTTATGTTGACAGTATGTACTGTAAAACCTCTTTCCTACCTTGATTTCTGATTTATTGATGAGAGCGTTGTCTAATTGTCATTTCTTCGTTTTTAGCGCAACCTCAGCCACCCAGAATTAGTTTTTCTGGTGGAGAGAAGATGGGGGACAAGATCACAGTAACATGTTCAGCTTCCCACACGTGTCCATACAGCAAACCAAACATCACTCTGAACGGTATCGAAGGATCTGACCAAACGAACTGTAATTCAAACGGTCAGTGCAGAATCACTCTGACACGCTCAGATGTTGTAAAGGCTGAAAACACAAACTTTAAGTGTTCAGTAACACATCATGGTGGCATAAACACATCAGCTGCAAAATACAAAAGTGCATTATGTGAGTAAAATGTATTACAATACTGCATTATTAACATACCTTAAATAAGAACCTACAGAAAGCCACAATGTCAATTTTCAGGTGTTCCTCAAAAAATAACGATTGAGCCTGAAATAGCAGAGGTCACTGAGGGCGTTGAACAGAACTTCACTTGTATCGTCCACCATTCCTGTCAGAAAGAGAATCCAAACATCACATGGAACTATGAGAACATGCAGGTCTCAGAGGGGAGAAAAACACTTTCTGGTTCAGATCAAGTCGCCTTTTCCACCATAACCTTTCTGGGTGCTAAAGAAGACCATGGGAAGAAACTGATCTGCTCTGCTAAACTTTCTGGAGGAAACATCACAGCATTTGTCGTTTTACATGAGCCATGTGAGTAATCAGTTAGCATCATGTTTGGGAAATTTACATGTTAAATTTATCATTACACTGCCTTTGAGATGTCTGATCATATTTTTAGCTGTGTTCTAATAATGACTCATCCTTTTATTTCTTTTCATAAAGCAAACATGACGGTCATCCTAACGCCTTTACTTGGGTTCATCTTCACTTGTATACTTGTTGGAGTCATCATATGGAAGAAGCGTCAAAGGTAAATAAATATATATTTTTAAATGATTTAATTTTAGCAGCCACATCGTTCAATAATTGAGTATAAGTACAGCAAAAAAGCACATTTCACTATGTTAAACTAGTTTTTGCGGAGAGATTGATCAGCTTGGATGTTTTACAATCGTTATTACATCTGTACATATCCAAGCATCATGTTAGTCTCTATACATTACTTGCAGGATGTTTATCGCTTCACAGGATTTTTCCGATTCAGTTGAGTTTTCTGAACTTGCACAGAAGATGCAATTGAGACAAATTCCATGCATTTGCAGCAGTTTGCGCCACACAATCCATGTCATTTGCCACAAGAAAATTCTCCTATATTTAATTTGAGTCTTTGCGCTGACTTTAAATGTAAGTTACCCATGTGAATACTCAAATTTGCTTTGATTTGTTGCGAACCCAGCAAAATAAAAAATCAAATAAATAAAATCCCAATCTCGCCAATATTTCAAAAACTCTCATTTTCAGCATCTTCAAATTCATTCAATTATTTTCTTTTCGGCTTAGTCCCTTTATTAATCAGGGGTCGCCACAGCGGAATGAACTGCCAACTTATCCAGCATATGTTTTATGCAGGCGGATGCCCTTCCTGCTGCAACCCATCAATGAGAAACATCCATACACACTCATTCACACACACACACCACAGACAATTTAGCCTACCCAATTTACCTATAGCACATGTTTTTGGACTGGGGGGGAAACTGGAGCACCCAGAGGAAACACACGTGAACACAGGGAAAACATGCAAACTCCACACAGAAATTCCAACTTACCCAGCTGAGACTCGATCCAGCGACCTTCTTGCTGTGAGGTGTTTATACTACCCGCGGCGCCACCGTAACACCCACTAACTTCAAATTAAGCGTTTTAATTGCTGTCAGACTTTTCACCAGATCCGTTAAGCGATAATGACAGAAATCACCATTTACCAGCAAAGACATTTAAGCTGTTTAAGATTTACTGATGATATAGTTTTTATGCCTGCGGTAATTATGAGGGAAAACTGGAGCACAACAAATGGTGCTAATTTTATATGTTTTAGATTAGTTTAATTTAAATGAGTTCTACTCAATAATAGTTTGTCAAAAAAAACTAACAAAAAAAACCCTTTGGCTCTTTTCAGTACAATCAGACCTGATTGTTGTAAGAGCAGATACATTTTTATGTGATTTAATTTGTTCTACAATGTGTTATCAATGGCGATATGATGGCTATAATTCTGCCATATATTTACTTATGTATGTACATGTTCTTTGAATAATATAGAGCAAGCAATGTTTATCAAAATACAGTATCATTTTCATTTTATTCTGCTTTGTTGTCAATTTTGATGACAATAAGTTGATACTTTCCATTTGAATGTTGTAAAGGTTTAAACATCTTAGCTTAAAAGTCCCTGATCTGATGCTGTGATGTTCATCACTTTTAGTGAACATGGAGACGATGAAGGTTAATAAAGCATTAATCTGTAAGCAACAAAGAAATCATGAGGGAAAAAGGTTGATTATCAAACCTCTCAACATTTTCTTTCTTCTTTATACCATTTGTTCCCAGGCCAAAAAATGAAAGTACCGTGTATGAAAACAAGCCTTTGTCCAAACCCCGCATGCCGTCACCAAAAAGGTACAGCACTTTTAAAAATATTTACATTTCTAAAAGTCTTTCTTTAATATGCGTAAGCTCAATTTTGACACTTTATGTTTATGTAAAAAGTTTTTGTTTTTATCTTATGCAAAATAATAAAACTTGATTTAAAAAAAACACATTTTTTGTGTTTGTTTCATTGCACATCAGTGATCCAAAACTTCAACCAGTGAGTATTAATTTTTTTCTCTGCTATTATTAAACTCCCTATTGAAATATGTTCACGTCTGACTCTGATCCTCTTTAAATATTTCATTTAGAGTAAAAATGAAGCAGATTTATATGTCAACTTGGAAGATTTGTATGAAAATCTGATGAGGGACAATAGAAATGATCCCAGTACAGCATTTTAAAAATGATCAACTTTCTTCGACTTGTTTTAAAAACAACAACAATAATAAAAATAATAAAAATTGTTGAGCATATTATGACTCAAACATCAAACATATTGATGGTTTATCAGCTTTATTTAGTATACATATGTGCATTTATTTTTAGTATTTCTCATTTTATCTGACTATAATTAAATATGATTCAGCCATATAATTATGTTAAGTGAAATACTGTAGGATTTGTGAATCTTTTATTTGTATTTTCTGTCTTGTTTCTCCATTGTTAACTCTCTGCTTGTCATATAAAGACCTGAAACTGTTGTGCTAGAGCATTAAGTGTTCTTAACTGCTGTCATAGTATATTTTTTATGTCTTTGAATATCACAAAAACAATAAAAAAAAATTACCAATAATTTATTTGAGTGAAATTTCCTGTTAAATCCATCACACCCAAAGATTTCTTTGATGAATACAAATTTACGAAACTACTTAAATATTCTCAGCTCAAATAAATTCAACAATTCAGTTCACGTATTTTACTGCTCACACAATTCAGTGAAACAAAAATTAAGCAAGTTTGCCAGCATCACACAATATATGGTAAGCAATTATTTATATCAAGCATGTAAGGCTGGTCTTTTTAACTACAGCGGTTTCGAACTGTAGTTCTGCCAAATGACTAAAAAGTTATCAGTATGATGGTAAAAAACTGTACATTCTAGTCAAAACCATCCTTCTGCAAACTTATACCAAAAACGGAAATAAGGGCAGTATTAATAGCTTTAAATGTGGGAGAGCGTTGCTATTATGTGATTATATTGTATTGCAATATGGAGCCATTAAATGTTGATGTTAAATCAAAAGTAATTGACAAATACTTGAAAATGAGATGATTTAATGACAATAATTCTCTACGGTTACACTGAATTAGTTGCAAATAACTGTATGAAACAATAAAACATGAAATGATAAAAACGTATGATAATAATTGTACCCAGCTTAAATGTAAATTAAAGTTACCTGAGAGAGAGAGAAAGGGAGAGAGGGGGGGAGGGAGAGAGATAGAGAGAGCGTTGAGAGAGAGCCAAAGCAGGAGAAGCCAGAAGGGCAGGAGAAGAAAGAGCCAGAGCTGAGTTTACCCACCTATTTGTACCTTTCTTGACCATGTGACCAAAGCCTAAACACTGAGACATTCAAACTGACCAATCAACATGTGACTACATCATCAAACCCCCACAGTCCACAAAGCAGTTCCTGATTTCATCAGGAATTTGTGTGAGCCCTCTTTGGTGAAAAACACATGTTCTGCCATATAAACAAATGCATATAATAATTTTCATCCCTACAAGCATAACTCCGAATACTTAGAAATCACACTAATAAAATTATGCTTATTTTAAACACAATTATCAACAACAACAACACAGCGTAAGGTTTTTATGCTTGATTTGGAAACTTGATTCATTTATTTTTGTCTGAATATTCAGTTCTGTCTTCAACAGATCTTGAACTGCTCTTAATATGTGCTTAAAGTTCATTTAAAATGTTGTTGTGTTGCTTTACTTATGCCAAGTTCAGACTGCATGATTTTCAAAGTAGTCGTGTCACAGATGTTTTCACACTGTGTGACTATCTGGTATAGCGTTTGGTCTCTGATTGGTTTACAGTGCAAGATGGATTGGTGGCAAAGGGTTTCACACTGCATGACTTTAAAACAGAAAGACAACATTGTCTCGGTCCACAAACTACGTCTCGCAACCAAACCCATGTGAGAAGTGACATAGCCTGCTGTTATGTATGTTTAAATGCATTTTTGCAGTTTCACAAAACGTTGGCTGAAGCACATATTTCCAATTAGCCTGTGTTGAATTTATTGTAAAATATTGCCTCCTAAAATGGACATCCATGAAGCTGCCAAAAAAAAAAAAAATAGAAATGGCTCTTTGCTGAAAAAAGTTTCGCGACCCCTGGTCTAGCACCTCTACCATACGTTGATTGTAGATGTACATTTAGACACCCCAGATGCTGTCCGATGTGTCTACAATTTGTGATGTTTTGTAGGTTGGCCTTTACCTTATTTATTAGTTTATCTACTGGCAGACATTGCATACTGCTGCAGTGGATTTCTGAATAACCACCAACAAAGATACAATGAACTAAGACTATCAGACTTAGTTCTCTCTTCTCTCTTGCAGAATAGAAAAGAAACTTTTCTCTTCTGTATTGTAGGTAGTTACATAGAGTGAGCTGAGACAAACATAATATTATTGGTGCCTCGAACTGTTGTACATTTCAATATATTTTTTCTAAAATTATTTGTTAAATTTAATTATCATTATTATTTTCTGTCTTTTCCAGGCAATAACTTTGTTTTTGACAGTGTCAGTATGATTTACTTAGTCACACATTACAATGAGGTTCCACTTGTTAATGTTAATAAATGTATTTACTGACATAAACTAAAACATGTGTAAAGCATTTAGTAATCATAGTTTTTTACTAATGCATTATTAAAATCCAGGTTGTGTTTGTTAATATTAGTGCACCGAGTTAAAAAGAACAATGAATCTCTTCATTAATGTTGACAAATTGTTTTGTTCAGCATTTCATTATATTAAATATAATGTCCTGGTTACATACGT
>CAIGQQ010030017.1:0-17151 GCA_903798035.1 Danio albolineatus | reverse complement strand
TCCTGAACTTCTCTCATAGGTCCGAGAGCTGGAAAGTGAGGTGGAGATGGAACAGAGAAAGGCGAGCGAGTCTGTGAAAGGAGTCCGTAAATATGAGAGACGCATTAAGGAGCTCACCTACCAGGTCACATTTTCTTACAAATAAATACATGTTTATTTAAATAATTTTCAAAAGCAGAGGAACACAAAAACTCGTTGTGTAGTAATTACTCTGTTTATAGACTGAGGAAGACCGTAAGAATCTGGCTCGTCTTCAAGACCTCGTGGACAAACTGCAGCTGAAGGTCAAGTCCTACAAGAGAGCTGCTGAAGAGGCGGTATGTTTACATGATTATCCTTTTTGATTTGATGATTTTAAAACTGAAACATTTGTTTACACTTCAATATAAATCAAAAACTACATGTTGCACAAGAGACAATCCCTAAACAAAAACAATATACTGTTGTTCAGGAGGAACAGGCCAATTCTAACCTGACCAAGTTCCGTAAGCTGCAGCATGAGCTGGACGAGGCAGAGGAGAGGGCTGATATTGCAGAATCTCAGGTTAACAAGCTGAGAGCCAAGAGCCGTGATACAGGATCCAAGGTAAGTGACTTCAATCTATTTGCAGTCATAGAGGCAAATTCAAATTAAAGTAAAAATGTTTTGATTCTGAAATCTAGATTATTTTTATAAATCAGAAAAAAACAGTGTGCCTGATTAAATGCCCGATTTGAAAAGATTTTATATGTTAATGTATACCCGGTTTTTGAGGTGATGCACATGTGCCTTTTTGTGTCTGTTCATGTTTGTGTGCCTTGTAATCCTAACATTGTGGGGACCAAATCCCCTCAAGTATAGCAATGGCAGTAAATTTAGCTGATTTTTTTTCAAGTGAGGGTCAGGTTTAGAGGTAGAGGGAGAGAATATACAGCCTGTACAGTAGAAACATCATTACATTATGGATCTCTATAGAGACAGCTGTACAAGTGTGTTTGTGTGTGTGCATAGATAACTCATTAATACTTGTCCAACCAAAGTGATGGAGATATTATTGCGCAAACAGAATGTGTTTTAAGTGCATTAGTCTAAAGTTTCCAATTGACAACACATTCAAATTTTAGCTCAAAAACAAAAAAAGGAAGTACCTTCTACCCAATGTCTTTTTAATGTCTTTTCCTTCCACAGAAAGGGCACGATGAAGAGTGAAGCTCTCACATGGATCTTTCTGAAAGTCTTGTTCACTGTGGCTCTGTGTGCTGGTGATTTCATTATCTGTAGTTCTGTAGAATAAAATGAATGTGCAAGTGAGTCTCTGCTTCTCTGCTCTTGGTGTTATGTTATGTTAACACAATGCTGTTGCATACAACTTCAATACATTGGATGAAATCATTTTATTCAGTTGAAATTTATTCATATTGCGTAAAATCAAACCATTTTAGAGGAGCGAGTAACACATAAAATCAATCAAACTTCACAAGAGTTTGTAGTTTCACTTGTGCTAATAGTGTTAAGGTAAGCTCGTATGTCCAAGGTCACATAATTAAAGCCTTTTTTGTGAAATATGCCAATGGTCCAAAACAGTTTTAATCTACTGATCACTAAACAAAATTTCACATGACATTTTACAATAAATAGAAATGCTAAAGTTGATTTGCATCTGATTTCTTACCTTAAACCGAAGAACTCTAGGCTTCCTTGTGACCTCTGATCTGGAAAAAAGGCAAAACCTCATGACCCTTTTAACTAATCAATCCTTACTTGTCTAGGTAATTTAGGGCAAAAGAGCTGTATGTGTGTGCTCTGAAATTGTAGATGCAATTCAAGGTGATGAGCAGGTCAGTGATGGGCAGATGATTGAAGGTGGAGTCAACCCTGAACAGCTGAGAATGGAGGGGTTAGGAGAGAACTATGCTGTCTCTTCAAATGAGACCATATTGTATTTATGTTATTTTAAGGCTTCGACGAGTAAATCTTGTAAATCCTGACAGTTTGAAAGAAAATATGACTAGTTATGTTTTCTTAATTAAGACAATCTGAGGCCAAATAAAAAGTGGAAAATCTGAATTGTATCATTGCCTGATTTGAATAAACACAAAGCTGGAAAACAGACAAAAGAGAGCTAATAATAAGACCCACCTTGTGACCAGGAACACATTGTTTTCCCTCTATTGGACATGTAACTTCAATAAAGTCAATGCAGCCAACAAGTGTGCCAACATCTATAACTAGACGCTCTTATTTATGTGCATAGAGGCCTTTACAAAGACAGCACCTGCTTCACCCCACATCTCAACATGAGGGCCGAGCTGTCCTCAATCGGTCAGAAGCACTCAGGAAGAATTTCACACTGTTATCTTTATACTCAAGGGCAAACAGAAAGAAAAATAAGAGTAAGCTGAGGTGAAGGTATATGTTTTGTTGTTTGACTGGTGCCAACAGGTTTAGTTTATTGTCCAAAGATCAAACCCATTTAAATGAATATAAGACAGAACAAACTTTTAAGGTCATTTCCAAAAGCAAGAATTGTTTTTTAGATTTAGTGTTTTCATCTGAAGCATAATACTAATGTAAATGTCCGTAAATTAAGAATTTTTCATATTTAGTTTGTCTTGTGAATTGCATTATGGGACCTTGATCTTTCCTCCAGACTTCTAATGTTGAAAAGTTAAAAAAAGTGTTTTTTTTTTTATAGTATGAAGCGATATTTTGCCTGGGCTGGGGTTGTAAATAATGGTTTAAAACCCTGATCATAAACTGCTAGTCATTTTTTCTATTACTTTACAAAGACTTAATTCTCTCTAGGATGCCACGGTGGGGTAGTGGGTAGCAAGTTCGCCTCACAGCAAGAAGGTCACTGATTCAAGCCCAGGCTGGGTCAGTTGGCATTTCTGTGTGGAGTTTGCATGTTCTCCCCATGTTGGTGTGGGTTTCCTCCAGGTGCTCCGGTTTCCCGTGAATTGGGTAGGCTGAATTGTCCGTAGTGTAGGGGTGTGTATGAATGTTTCCCAGAGATGGGTTGCGGCTGGAAGGGCATCCGCTGCATATAACATATGCTGGAAAAGTTGGTGGTTCATTCCGCTGTGGCGATCCCAGATTAATTAAGAGACTAAGCCGAAAAGAAAATGAATGAATGATTAATTCTCTCTATATAGTTTTTTGATACAATATATTGTTTTAAACTATTGAAATGTCAATAAGTGTTAAACTTCAGAGTTTTCAACATTAATAGTCCAAAAAGCAGAGGTCAAAATCCCAAAATGCAATTAATTACCAAAAAGAGACAGAAAACACGTATAAATCACTGTTAATTGACTGATCTGGTTCTACAGTGTAATTAAACTCAAGTGTGACCATTTGTAAAAGATCAAACCCATTTAAATGAATATTAGACAGAACAAATTGTTTTAAGGTCATTTCCAAAAGCAAGAATTGTTTTTCAGATTTGGTGTTTTTATCTGAAGCATAATACAAATGTAAATGTCCGTAAATTAAGAATTTTTCATATTTAGTTTGCCTTGTGAATTGCATGATGGGACCTTGATCTTTCCTCCAGACTTCTGATAATGAAAAGTGACTTTTTTAATAGTATGAAGCGATTTTTTTTCCTGGGATGGGGTTGTAAACCATGGTTCAAAACCCTGGTCATAAACTGTTAGTCAGTTTTTCTATTATTTTACAATGACTTAATTTTTGACCCAGTGACTTAATTTTAATTCAGCTGTGGCGACCCCAGATTAATAAAGAGAAAAGAAAATGAATGAAAGAATAATTCTCTCTATATAGTTTTTTTAATACAATATATTGTTTTAAAAAAACTATTAAAACGTCAATAAAACTTTAGAGTTTTCAACATTAATAGTCAAAAAGCTGAGATCAAAATCCCAAAATGTAATTCATAACTGTAAAGAGACAGAAAACACTTGCAAATCACTGTTAATTGACTGATCTGCTTCTACAGTGTATTTAAACTCAAGTGTGACCATTTGTAAATCCTCAAGGAATCTCACAGGGAGGTCTAAGGAAGAAGCTTTAGTGGGGGTTGTAATAAACACCCTTCAGGATATTAGACACTATGGCAGCAGGTGTGAAGTGGTGAGCTATTAACACTCATCACACACTTCTAGTTGCTCCTTGTTAGCATGAGTGTCTTGACCCCCAAGCTTTCATTGTAGATTGACTGCTGGGACACTGCTCTGTAAGATGATACTGCATTTCTCTATGTTGGAAATCTGTTCTCAAATCTTGAATACTTCTGCATCTGAATTTCAATAATTGATTGAAGTGATTAAATACAACAGCACTGACTTTCTACAGTTATGAACAGAAACTCAACAGAAAGGTCATTTGTTCTCTGTTAGTGAATGTCGTTGGGTATATCATACAGGCTGTCGCTCTCAATCACGTAGAGGCACTCAATAGGAATGTCACAGGGATAACTGTATGCTCAAGTGTACAGTGAAGGAGACACATGCTCCATCACTTGTAGAGAAATATTCACACCAGCTAGACACCGACCTTGATCATAACCATCCAGTAAGTGTTAAACATATGAGGGCCTCTAGTGGAAAGCAAAGGAACAGCAGCAGTATCTAGAGACAGTACCCATTATTTGATCTCTCCAAGTAAATGACATAAACAAAGTAATACAACATGCCCTTCAGAGACTGATAACATTTTGGACTGACCTAAAATTTCTAAATATGTTACTGTAGAGCTGCGCATTGATGGATTACTCTTCAGTGTTTGGACTCTCAGCAGTGAATATTAAACCACACTGAACTGAACTGAACTAAACTCCAACACTGAAAACTGGACTGACACTGTTTACATTTACTATAACCTTTAATGTGAAGCTGCTTTGGCACAATCTACACTGTAAAAGCACTGTACAAATAAAGGTGAATTGAATTGAATTACTGCATGTTTTAGTCCTTTCATAAACGGTACAATGAGATTTTTGATTAGTATTTTAGTAAATTAAGTCTTTTAAATGCATTTACATCAAACTCAGTCTCTAAAGTAATGAGTTCAGTGTTTTAACTAACATATTGTAAAGGTGTTTCATATTTTTTGTTGTAAACATAATTTGTCTTAACAGATTTTATGTTCGATTAAAGTCTTAAAAGGGGTAGTTCACCTCAAAATAAAAATGCTGTCATTTACTCACCATTTACTTGTTCCAAACCAATTTGAGATTTTTGTTTTGATCTGTTGAACACAAAAGAAGATATTTTGAAGAATGTTAGGAACTTGTAACCATTAATGTCCACAGTATTTGTTTTTCTTACTTCGCAAGTCAATAGTTTCAGCTTTCTTCAAGATATCTTCTCTTGTTTTTCTACAGAAAGTTAAGCAGAATGTTCATTTTTGGATGTTTAACTGGCATACAGAGGGTGAGGAATCTTTTGAGGATAACTTTGAAATTAGTTATATGAACATAAATCTAACATTGTTCTAATGACCATTGTTAACAGTGAACATGACGTGAATGATATACAATACCGCATTAAATCGAGCCCCCCTTTTCCCCAGCACACCCAACCCATTGTTCCTGACCAAACTGAGTGTGCACGCTTTGTGTGATGCCAACTACCATATTTAGAGGAACAATTGCATTATAAAAGGAGACACGGCACATTTTCTTTTGTGTCATCGTTACCTTTCCTTTTGTGCGGTAAGGGAAGCTCTGACTTCTATTGGAAATTAAATTTATAGTAAAATAATTAATAACTATTAACTTTATGATGGAAAGGAGGGATTGTGTAGCCTTTTACTATAGTTTCTTATCTCATTCTGACTGTGATAATTGTTGACGTATTTTATCTATTTTCTTTTCATGTGACTACACCATTGAACCATCCGGAACAGAAGAGAAGAGCAAAAGTGAGCAGATTGTAGTCCTGCTAAACAAGATCATGTTTAACATTGTATTGTCAAAAATTATGAGAGAATCTAATGCAATTTACTTCTAATCCAGCAGAAGGGTGAAACATGGGGGATGCTCTGATGGAGGAGTTTGGACCTGCGGCTCCGTACCTCAGGAAGTCGGATAGGGAGCGTCTGGAGGCCCAAACCCGCCCCTTTGACATGAAGAAAGAGTGTTTCGTTCCTGATCCTGATGAGGAGTATCTTAAAGCATCCGTCATCAGTCGAGATGGTGATAAAGTCACCTGTGAGACTTCGAAGGGAACGGTATGTTTTATTAAGCTTTAGCTGCTGCATGGTGATAAATCTGATGCACTTTTAATTCTATAGATTTTAATTAAAGTAAAGGTTTGGTTATGGTTTGGTTTGGTAGTTGTATACTTACAGTTTAATAATAATAATAATAATAATAATAATAATAAATAACAATAATAATCCAGGAGGCGCCACGGTGGCCGAGTGGTTAGCACGTTCGCCTCACAGCAAGAAGGTCGCTGGTTCGATCTCCGGCTGGGCCAGTTGGCATTTCTGTGTGGAGTTTGCATGTTCTCCCCGTGGTTGCGTGGGTTTCCTCCGGGTGCTCCGGTTTCCCCCACAGTCCAAAGACATGCGGTACAGGTGAATTGGGTAAGCTAAATTGTCCATAGTGTATGTGTGTGAATGTGTATGTATGGATGTGTTTCCCAGAGATGGGTTGTGGCTGGAAGGGCATCCGCTGCGTAAAACAAATGCCGGATAAGTTGGCGGTTCATTCCGCTGTGGCGACCCCGGATTAATAAAGGGACTAAGCCGAAAAGAAAATGAATGAATGAATGAATAATCCAGGAGCTGTAAACCTAAGAATGCTGCTTCATTTAGAACGTGCTGCATTAAAAAAACTTCTATAAGCAAATAGACAAATTATACTTATTAAAAAAATGATCCAACTATGTGTAAATGGGTCAAAAACTACAACGTGTAAGAAATCTTCTGGTCATGACAGTGTAAACTGAATATGATTATAAGAACTGTTTTTATTATTTATTTATTGTTCAGTTTTATTTAGTATTTTACATATTTAAGGGCATCCACTGTTAAAACATATGCTGAATAAGTTTCTGGTTCATTACGCTGTGGCGACCCCATAATAATAAAGGGACTAAGTTCCTCAAGACCTTAATTGGGAACTAGTTTGTTAATGGGTTAAAATTGATTTTGTAAAGACATACTGTACTCTTCTATTCTTTAATTTGCTTAGAAATTGTTTCATTATTCATAATTCAGTAATCATAATATTGATAACGTAATAATTAATTTCATGATTGTTTTAAAGTTAAAACTGATGTGCCATCTAACAGACTCTGTTTATAAAACTAATTTGTTTGTTGCTAAGGATAAAACAGCATGGTGAACAGAGATTGTAACATTAGTTTAAATGTCATAAATCTCTTTCTCCCACAGACTGTCACTGTGAAGGAGTGTGATGTTCACCCTCAGAACCCGCCAAAGTTTGATAAAATTGAAGACATGGCGATGTTCACCTTCCTGCACGAGCCTGCTGTGCTGTTTAACCTCAAAGAGCGTTACGCAGCCTGGATGATCTACGTGAGTGCGGTCTTAAAACACTCTCACACTCACTTTATGATGAAGGAGCAGATCTAAAGCTGCTGTCAATGTCTTCCAGACCTACTCTGGGCTCTTCTGTGTCACTGTCAACCCCTACAAGTGGCTGCCAGTGTACAATCAGGAGGTGGTTCTTGCTTACAGAGGAAAGAAGAGGAGTGAAGCTCCTCCTCACATCTTCTCCATCTCTGACAACGCCTACCAGTACATGCTGTCAGGTGCGTCTGAATAACACCAGTGATTTTACAGTCGAATGACAATGAACTTAAAACTCATAGCAATCTAATATCGCTGTGTTTATCTAATATTGCTGTTGGTCATACAAGAGAACTGATGGAAAAGTTTGAACAACAGCTCAATAATGTTTTTATTTCCTTCACAGACAGAGAAAATCAGTCTATTCTTATCACGTAAGTCCAATTATGCAGATCACATTCTATAGCTATGCTTAAAAACAACTATATTGTCTTGAATGTGTTATTTTTGTGCCTGAAGTGGAGAATCTGGTGCTGGAAAGACTGTGAACACCAAGAGAGTCATTCAGTATTTTGCCAGCATTGCTGCTAGTCCTTCAAAGAAGGAGACCACTGAAAAGAAGGTAAATGAGGAAATGGATTTTACTTTGTTCTGTCATTTTGCTTGATTTCCAGTTGCCAAATGTTGTTTTCTAGGGTACTCTGGAGGATCAAATCATCCAGTGTAATCCTGCTCTTGAGGCCTTTGGAAATGCCAAGACCATCAGGAATGACAACTCTTCCAGATTTGTAAGTGAATATAAAATATAATGGCCAAGAAAACTGAACAACGGTTGTCACTCAAAAAGAAAACATGATTATTTCGATCTTTTCAAACAGGGCAAGTTCATCCGCATTCACTTTGCTGCAAGTGGAAAACTGGCTTCAGCAGATATAGAGACCTGTAAGAACACTCTTATTCCTAGTTCATACCTGTCAACATTGGGATGTGAAAATAAGGGATATTCTTACCATAATAAGGGATACCCTCAGGGATACCCTTGATCAAGTTATCAAATCTCATTAATCTTCACTATAAATTACACATAAGAGCAATGAATACATCTTATTTATTTGGATTTTTTGTTTGATTACATTAAATAACACTTTAACAATGCACACATCTAATGTTATAATGAATGCATTCGATTGCTTTTCTAATTTTATATATTTTTTAATATTTAGGACTAAAATGAGTTGTGTTTGGGGAAAAAAAAACACTAAGATTGACATCTTTAGATGTTATTATTAATGATTATGTGTATATGTCTGTTCAAACACGCACCCAAAACCCAGTATCCACTTTCGCTACGCTTCAAACCGCATGTACAGAATCCGTTTGGGAAACAGCGTCTGTCTATCACTATGGAGCGCGTCTGACAGTCACGCACCGCTTTATGACTGTTTTGAGGATTGCACAGGAGGAGCGACGGCTCCTGTAATGAAAAGGAAAGGGAATCCCGCCGTTTTTATATTTATTTCAAAGTGTTTCATGCCTAAATAAACCGAAAGCACAGAACTGACTCACATTTAAGAGCAAGGGGCGCCCCTGGTGGTTCGGCGGTATGGGTTGCGTATAGGGAGGATCGGCTCTTTAATGTTTATCGCCACCCTTCAGAGAAAGACTGAAAATACGGGAGAAATACGGGAAAATACCTTTATAGGATGATAGCGGTGATAGAACTGTAAAATACGGGAGAATCCCGGGAAATATGGAAGGGTTGACAGGTATGTCCTAGTTACATATTCAAATGATAACCCCAACATTATGATTTTGTAAATGTTCATTGTAAATGATCTTCATGACAGATCTCCTGGAGAAGTCTCGTGTGACTTTCCAGCTTAAGGCTGAGAGAGATTATCACATCTTCTACCAGATCCTGTCTCAGAAGAAACCAGAACTTCTGGGTGAGCAATAAAATACATTTAGTAATAAAACCACAAATGAAGAGATAAATTTTTTGCATTTTTCATAAAAACATATTTTCATCCATTAGAGATGCTGCTGATCACAGCAAACCCGTACGATTATGCCTTCATCTCCCAAGGAGAGACGCAAGTTGCTTCAATTAATGACGCTGATGAGCTGATGGCTACAGATGTGCGTATGATAACATCATGCTCAAAATAACCTATGTATTTTTTGACATAATTCTGCATAAATTTCTAAAATTACAATTACACAAATGTTTTTTCAATGATATTTGAATGTAACATGTATTGTGCAAAAGTGAATGTGTTTCAGATAATTAAATATGATATTTCTGTATTAGTCACTGCTGTAATATATATTTTTACTGAGTTTTATTTAGCCTTGTCTAACTGTTATTTGTGGAGCTGCCTATGACAGTATGTACAAAATATTGCCAATTACAGGAAGCGTTTGATGTTCTGGGCTTCACCCAAGAGGAGAAGAACAGCATCTACAAGCTGATCGGTGCCATCATGCACTACGGCAACATGAAGTTCAAGCAGAAGCAGAGAGAGGAACAGGCCGAGGCTGATGGCACTGAGGGTCAGTATTAGGGGGAAATGTTGAACCAATGCATTGGTTGATCAACAGCTAATTACTGTCAATCATCTTCTCTTACTGATGACAGATGCTGATAAATCAGCTTATCTGATGGGCCTGAACTCTGCTGACCTCATCAAGGCTCTGTGCCACCCAAGAGTCAAAGTAGGAAATGAGTGGGTCACCAAGGGACAGAATGTCCAACAGGTTCAGATGACTTTATGATTAAGATGCCTTTGGCATTCATTTTCTGTTACCAAATAAAAAAATAATTAAGCATTTTAATGTCTTTTGGACAGGTGTACTACGCCATTGGTGCCCTTTCCAAATCTGTGTATGAGAAGATGTTCCTCTGGATGGTTGTGAGAATCAACCAATCCCTGGACACCAAACAACCTCGCCAGTACTTCATTGGTGTGCTGGACATTGCTGGCTTTGAGATCTTTGATGTAAGCTGATACTGATTACTGTTGTTCAAGTACTCCAGATATTCTGCTATGTTATGATTCTATAATATATTTCACCTGCAGTTCAACACCTTTGAGCAGCTGTGCATCAACTTCACTAATGAGAAGTTGCAGCAGTTCTTCAACCACCACATGTTTGTGCTGGAGCAAGAGGAATACAAGAAAGAGGGCATTGAGTGGACGTTCATTGACTTTGGCATGGACTTGCAGGCTTGTATTGATCTCATCGAAAAGGTATTTTTTTTTAGATTTGAGAGATGTTTGATATTAGATTAATAGAGCTTATCTAATTTGAACCCTCACCCTTGATTGTTTGCTAGCCCATGGGTATCATGTCCATCCTTGAAGAGGAGTGCATGTTCCCCAAAGCCAGTGATGCAACCTTTAAAGCAAAGCTTTATGACAACCACTTGGGGAAGTCAAACAACTTCCAGAAGCCCAGGATTGTCAAGGGTAAACCAGAGGCCCATTTCTCCCTGGTTCACTACGCTGGCACTGTTGACTACAACATTAATAACTGGCTGGTGAAGAACAAGGATCCTCTCAATGAGACTGTTGTTGGCCTGTATCAGAAGTCCACCATGAAACTCTTGTCTATCCTGTTTGCTAATTATGCTGGTGCCGACTCAGGTATTGTTGTGTTGATGTCCTGAGATGAATAAGTATTTAATGCAATGTTCATTTTAAGAAAACAAATGTTCCTTTCAATAGCCACAGAGGGAGGAGGCGGCAAAGGAAAAGAGAAGAAGAAAAAGGGCTCTTCTTTCCAGACAGTGTCTGCACTTCACAGGGTAATGTTCATATTTTATGTATTTACCAGAATTGTAAAAAATATATAAGGATTTGCCTACAGCATGTCAATATAAACTATATATGGGCAGAATGATAATAATAATTAAATCTGTCCACAGGAGAACCTGAATAAGCTGATGACCAACTTGAGGTCTACTCACCCTCACTTTGTGCGCTGCATCATCCCCAATGAGACTAAGACTCCTGGGGCGATGGAGAATCCTCTGGTCATGCACCAGCTGCGCTGTAACGGTGTGCTGGAGGGCATCAGAATCTGCAGAAAGGGCTTCCCCAACAGGATCCTGTATGGAGATTTCAAGCAGAGGTAAAATTTGTTTATTAATACAAAAATTACAGTTGAAGATGTCAAAAATCAACATTTATGTTCTTTTTAAAACATAACAGATATCGTATCCTGAACCCTGCTGCCATCCCAGATGGTCAGTTCATTGACAGCAGGAAAGGAGCTGAAAAGTTATTGGGATCTTTGGATATTGACCACAACCAGTACAAGTTTGGACATACTAAGGTTTTCATGTTGTAATCACTTCTTTTAAGATTATGTTTTAGTTGAAATTTGTGTTAAGTTATTAGAAAGATATCTCTAAAAAAGGGGCCTCATGGTGGCGCACAATCGCCTCACAGCAAGAAGGTCGCTGGTTCAAGCCTTGGCTGGGTCAGTTGGCATTTCTATGTGGAGTTTGCATGTTCTCCCCGTGTTGGTGTGGGTTTCCTCCGGGTGCTCCGGTTTCCCCCACACAAGTCCAAAGACATGCGCTATTGGTGAATTGGGTAAGCTAAATTGGCCCTAGTGTATGTGTGTGAATGAGTGTGTTTGGATGTTTCCCAGTGATGGGTTGCAGCTGGAAGGGCACCCGCTGCTTAAAACACATGCTGGATAAGTTGGCGGTTCATTCCGCTGTGGCGACCACAGATTAATATAGGGACCAAGCTGAAAAGAAAATGAATGAATGAATGAATAAATATCTCTAAAAAATGCACCATGGCTTTGGGGTACTTTTGGCATTGTTCTAATTGTGCACACAGGCCTTTGATAGAGTATCTCTTATGTAAAAAATGTCTACATTGTTTTCTATACATTAACGCATTGGCACAGACAGATGCTGAATAGCGACACCAATGTGTGTACCTTCATAGAAAACAATGTTTAAAACTTTAAAAGACCTGGCTGGTGACATTTTGCGTCTGATGAACTTAAGCATCTCTGAAATTACGATTATATGTTTTAAGGTGTTTTTCAAGGCTGGACTGTTGGGAACTCTGGAAGAAATGAGAGATGATCGTCTTGCTCTCATTATCACCAATATTCAAGCTAGGTCACGAGGTCTTCTCTCAAGAATCGAATTCCAGAAGCTTGTTGACCGCAGGTAACGTTTAACAGGTAAATCTTTCCACATAAAAAGATGAATGGTACAGAAACTGTTTTACTTTTCAGAGATGCCTTGCTGGTGATCCAGTGGAATGTGCGTGCCTTCATGGGGGTCAAGAATTGGCCTTGGATGAAGCTGTACTTCAAGATCAAACCACTGTTGAGATCTGCTGAAGCAGAGAAAGAGATGGCCAACATGAAGGAAGAATTCCTGAAGCTGAAGGAGGCTTATGCCAAATCTGAAGCCCGCAGAAAGGAGCTTGAAGAAAAGATGGTTTCTCTTCTTCAAGAGAAGAATGACCTGCAACTTGCAGTCCAAACTGTGAGTTTAGGATTTTATGAACTAATTGATAGAATCCGACTTTACATTTCACTTAATTATTCAAATACATTCAAATAAGAAATGCATTTCTATATCTGTAAACAGGAGCAAGATAATCTTTGTGATGCTGAAGAGAGATGTGAAGGTTTGATCAAGAACAAGATCCAGCTTGAGGCCAAAGCCAAAGAGCTGACTGAGAGGCTGGAGGATGAAGAGGAAATGAATGCTGAGCTCACTGCCAAGAAGAGAAAGCTGGAGGATGAATGTTCTGAACTCAAGAAAGACATTGATGATCTTGAGCTCACTCTGGCCAAAGTGGAGAAGGAGAAACATGCTACTGAGAACAAGGTTGGTTATCAACACTAAACACTAAAGAATGATGATAATGACAATGATATAACTGATATAATGGAAAACTTCTATAGGTTAAAAACCTGACAGAGGAGATGGCAGCTTTGGATGAGATTATCGCTAAGCTGACCAAGGAGAAGAAAGCTCTACAGGAGGCCCATCAGCAAACACTGGACGACCTCCAGAGTGAGGAAGACAAAGTCAACACACTCACCAAAGCCAAAGCCAAGCTGGAGCAGCAAGTGGATGATGTTAGTAGTTTTCTACTTATACGAAACAGGAATTACATTTCTGTTACATTTACATTTACATTTTCCATTTGATAAAATGTTGAACAAAATATTGTCTTTCCAGCTCGAAGGTTCCCTGGAACAGGAAAAGAAGCTTCGTATGGATCTGGAAAGGGCAAAGAGAAAGCTGGAGGGAGACTTAAAGTTGACCCAAGAGAGTGTGATGGACCTGGAAAATGACAAACAACAACTCGAAGAGAGGCTTAAAAAGTGGGTTTTAACAAAGGGTGAAATAATTCAATATAAAGTCTGAATTTTTGAAGTGGTAACTAAGTGATAATAAAATATTTACAACAACACAGGAAGGATTTTGAGATCAGCCAGCTCAGTAGCAAGATTGAAGATGAGCAAGCAATGGCAGCCCAACTCCAGAAGAAACTGAAGGAGCTGCAGGTAAAGTTCTTAATTCATAACAATTATGATGATTGGACAAAGAAAAACTTTTTTCTTACATTATCATCCTTAACAAGAGAGGCAGATAGATAATTAGGAACTCTTGCTGTAATGTTGGGTTTTCCTCATTATCAGGCCCGAATTGAAGAGCTTGAGGAAGAGCTGGAGGCTGAGAGAGCTGCTCGTGCCAAAGTTGAGAAGCAGAGAGCTGATCTGTCCAGAGAACTGGAGGAGATCAGCGAGAGGTTGGAGGAGGCTGGTGGAGCCACGGCTGCCCAGATCGAGATGAACAAGAAACGTGAAGCTGAGTTCCAGAAACTGCGCAGAGACCTTGAAGAGGCCACTCTGCAGCATGAGGCCACTGCTTCTACACTGAGGAAGAAACATGCCGACAGTGTGTCTGACCTGGGAGAGCAGATCGACAACCTTCAGAGAGTCAAGCAGAAGCTGGAGAAAGAGAAGAGTGAACTCAGACTGGAACTGGATGATGTGGTCTCCAACATGGAGCAGATTGTTAAGGCAAAGGTAATAGATTCTTTTTCCGATTGTAAGTATTCTTTAACTTACAGCATAACATGTTACTTCAATTTAAGTTATTACCTATAATCTGTCCAGGCAAATTTAGAGAAAATGTGCAGGACCCTAGAAGATCAGATGTCAGAATACAGAACAAAATATGAAGAAGGGCAACGCAGCATCAATGATTTCACCATGCAAAAAGCTAAGCTGCAAACTGAGAACGGTATGCACTCTGATAAGTTATTACACTGGTGTGTGTTTTATAAACCAATTCCAAAGATCATACTCTAATTTCTTTAATAAAATACAAATAATTATATCTAGGGGAGCTTTCAAGACAGCTGGAGGAGAAAGACTCATTGGTCTCTCAGCTAACTAGAGGCAAGCAGTCCTACACCCAGCAGATTGAAGACCTCAAGAGACAACTTGAGGAGGAAGTCAAGGTATATATATTTTTTTTTCTACTGTTCAGTCATGATAACTTTCCTCAACAAATATATAGATAGATAGATTTTTAATAAATTTATTTTAACCAAATAACTGTTGCATTGCTGTGTATGTTGTTAACTGAAATTTTCAATCCTCATAGGCAAAGAATGCCCTGGCCCATGCGGTTCAGTCTGCTCGTCATGATGCTGAATTGCTGAGGGAACAATATGAAGAGGAGCAGGAAGCCAAAGCTGAGCTGCAGCGTAGTCTGTCCAAGGCAAACTCTGAGGTGGCTCAGTGGAGAACCAAGTATGAAACTGATGCCATCCAGAGGACTGAGGAGCTGGAGGATGCTAAGTATGAAAAAGGAAACACCAACAAACCTGCAAAAAGTATCTAAACATAAAACATTCTCTGTAAATTAACGCTCCTCTGTAACTTTTCAGGAAGAAGCTGGCTCAGCGTCTGCAAGATGCAGAAGAGGCTGTGGAAGCTGTTAATGCTAAATGCTCCTCTCTGGAAAAGACCAAACACAGGCTCCAGAATGAGATTGAAGATCTTATGGTGGATGTGGAGAGATCCAATGCTGCTGCTGCTGCTCTGGACAAGAAGCAAAGAAACTTTGACAAAGTGAATTAAACAAGCATTTATAAATGAACTTTCAGCATTCACTGCAATCTACTGGTAGCTAATCAAAGTCCGATTCTATATAACAGGTCCTATCTGAGTGGAAGCAGAAGTATGAGGAGTCTCAGAGTGAGCTGGAAAGCTCCCAGAAAGAAGCCAGATCTCTGAGCACTGAACTGTTCAAGCTGAAGAACTCTTATGAGGAGTCTTTGGATCATTTGGAGAGCATGAAAAGAGAAAACAAGAACCTCCAAGGTTCCTTGACTTATCTAACCATATTACCTAATTAATTTTCCCCTTCCTTTTCATGTATTAACCATCATATTTCTTAACCGATAGAGGAGATTGCTGATCTCACTGAACAAATTGGAGAGTCTGGAAAGAACATTCATGAACTGGAGAAAATCCGTAAGCAGTTGGAGCAGGAAAAAGCTGAAATTCAAACTGCTCTGGAGGAAGCTGAGGTGAATTTATTGTGCTGTGTTCGATTTTCTTTTGTCAATAGATAATTAATATTCATGAGCTGAAAAACGGAAAAAGTCTTGATTAAACATTTCTCACCAACTGGCAGGGCTCTCTTGAACACGAGGAAGGCAAGATCCTCAGAGCTCAACTAGAGTTCAATCAGGTCAAAGCTGATATTGAACGTAAGCTGGCTGAAAAAGATGAAGAGATGGAGCAGGCCAAGAGGAACCAGCAGAGAATGGTAGATACCCTGCAGAGCTCACTGGAATCAGAGACTCGCAGCAGGAATGAAGCTCTCAGACTGAAGAAGAAGATGGAGGGAGACCTCAATGAGATGGAGATTCAGCTCAGCCAGGCTAACAGGCAGGCATCAGAAGCCCAGAAGCAACTCAAGGGTCTTCATGGACATCTCAAAGTATGATGTGTCTTCATATCATGACCTTATTATGTAATTTAGCATAGTATTAATTAGTGAACTTGTATTTTGTAGGATGCCCAGCTGCAGCTTGATGACGCTCTGCGTGGCAATGATGATCTCAAAGAGAACATCGCCATTGTGGAGAGACGCAACAATCTGCTGCAGGCTGAACTGGATGAGCTGAGATCTCTGGTGGAACAGACTGAGAGAGGAAGGAAACTGGCTGAGCAGGAACTGTTGGACGTCAGTGAGAGAGTTCAGCTCCTGCATTCTCAGGTATGACACACGTGTATTTATAAACCTCTTCTACTACACATCCTCACCTGCAGATTTAATCAACGTCAACACTGTCCATGTTCAGAACACCAGCCTGCTGAATCAGAAGAAGAAGCTGGAGGGAGACAATACTCAGCTTCAGACTGAGGTGGAGGAGGCAGTGCAGGAGTGCAGGAATGCTGAGGAAAAGGCCAAGAAGGCCATCACTGATGCTGCCATGATGGCAGAGGAGCTGAAGAAGGAGCAGGACACCAGTGCTCATCTGGAGCGCATGAAGAAGAACATGGAGCAGACCATCAAGGACCTGCAGCACCGTCTGGATGAAGCTGAGCAGATCGCCATGAAGGGTGGCAAGAAGCAGGTCCAGAAACTGGAA
>CAIGQQ010030014.1:79111-90061 GCA_903798035.1 Danio albolineatus | reverse complement strand
AATATGGCAAAACTGGTGGCGAGTGGCATCTTGGCAGCTGCACGCTTAACTTTTCTCAGTTCATGGGCAGTTATTTTGGTTTTTCCACACGCTTCTTGCGACCCTGTTGACTATTGTGAATGAAACCCTTGATTGTTGGATGATCACGCTTCAGAAGCTTGGCAGTTTTAAGAGTGCTGCATTGCCTAATAATTCTGCACTCCCTGTATGAATGTACTGCATGTATATATTCAGTTGAAGTCAGAATTATTAGCCCCTCCATTGATTTTTTTTCTTTTTTAAATATTTCCCAAATGATGTTGAACAGATTCAGGAAATGTTCACAGTATATCTGATAATATTTTTTCTTCTTATTTGTTTTATTTCGGCTTAAAAAAAAAAGCTATTTTTAATTTTTTAAAGACCATTTTATGATCAATATTATTAGCCCCCCTAAGTAATGTTTTTTCTATTTTTTTTTTTTGATAGTCGACAGAACAAACCATCGTTATACATTAACTTGCCTGATTACCCTAACCTGCCTAGCTAACCTAACCGGGCGATTACAGCTAAGCTGAGCGGGAGAAAGCAATCAGAGCTCACTTCGCACACGACGAAGCTGAGCGGGAGAAGCTAATAGGTGGTTTTGATTGACGTTAGTTTTTATTTATTGTTCTGACTGGAATTAAGGTTAGTTCATCTTTATTTGTTCGTGTCGTCTGTTTTTAACACAGTTTATTACAGTTTTGTTGATCCAGCAGTGAGTGCTGCTGTGTACAGTATGTGTTTAACTAGAGCTGAGGTTACTTCATCTTCATTTATTTTATGTTGTCTGTCAACTTTACTACAGTTTTATTTATTAAACGTAATACGATATTATTTCATGTTTTGTTATGCACGTCTTGTGCACTGAATACATTCAGAATGCATGTTTGAAGCTTGTTTGAAAAAGCAGTTGCCAAAATCGAAAATAAAATCGCATTTGCAATATTTGTTCAAAAAATCGCAATATTATTATTTTGTCCATATTGCACAGCCCTAATATATATATCAACAGATTATTTCAAGTACTTTACTCTAGCACAGCTCAAACACACTATTATCTATTTATGCTTCACCTCAATTAAATACATGTCTGATCCCAAAGTCGGCTTTATTTATTTCGTCTTGTGAAATGCAAGATCTTGCGATTAGTCAAAACTTTAATTTTTTCCCAATCAGCTGCTTCCGTCTCCCAGAATGACCTGCAGGATTCATGATTGCAAATATTACTAATGCTTCCCGTACATCAGCACCATCTGGCTCCTCTGAAGAGCTTCATTAGACTGAGTTTTTTCTATTAATCACTTTATCTGCTGTAATGGCGGAGCTCGACCCGGCCTGAACTGGGAATCTCTCGCTTTAATTAGCTGGGGTTAATTCACATAAGAGCTGCCGCTTTCCGACAGTGCTCACAATAGAGATACGGTTATGAATATATCCATACAGCAGAGCAGAGATCATAAACAAACCCTGACAGAGACAATGAAGAAACACAATCATGACCGGCTGCGCATTATGCATGGAGGAACTGTAAACAAAACTCAGGCTGTATGAGGACAGGTCACTTCAGGTATAATGAAAAATCTGTGATGAGCATGTCCCATTTGAGTCTATATGTTAAATGTGCCACAGTATTGGGTCATTTTTCCTTATATTGTTGTAGTTGCTGTGTTACCATAGCAACTGTAGAATTACCATAACAGATTAATTCAAGTACTGTACTATAGAAATACAGCTACCATTAGAAGGTCCATAATTGACCATATTTGGATCGGTCGTGAATATTAATGAGCTATTAATGGTGTATTGTAGAATCAAAATACCCTATAGTTGTAGTAAAATACAGTATTGGGTCATTTCTTTATATTATTGTAGTTGCTGTGTTACCAAAGCAACTGTAGAATCACCACAACAGTTTAATTCAAGTATTGTACTAAACAAATACAGCTACAATCAGAAGGTCCATAATTGACCATATTTGGATCAGTCGTGAATATTAATGAGCGATCAGTGATGTATTGTGATACTTAAATACCCTATAGTTGTAGAAAAACACAGTATTGGGTCATTTGTTCTTTATATTGTTGTAGTTGCTGTGTTACCATAGCAACTGTAGAATCACCACAACAGATAAATTCAAGTACTGTACTATAGAAACACAGCTACAATCAGAAGGTCCATAATTGACCATATTTGGAATGGTCATGAATATTAATGAACTATTAATGGTGTCTTATAGTATCAAAATACCCTATAGTTGTAGAAAAATACAGTATCGGGTAATTTTTTCCTCATTTTGTTGTAGCTGCTGTATTACCATAGAAACTGTAGAATCCCCACTACAGGTTAATTCAAGAACTGTACTATAGAAATACCGCTGCAACCAGAAGGTCCATAATAGGCCATATTTGGATCGGTCATGAATATTACTAAGCTATTAATAGTGTATTTTAGTATAAAACACACAATACCTAATAGTTGTAGAAAAATACATGATTGGGTCATTTTTTCCGAATATTGTTGTAGTTGTTGTGTTACCGTAGAAACTGTAGAATCACCACAACAAATTAATTCAAGTACTGTACTATAGAAATAATGTTACGATGAGAATGTCCATAATTGACCATATTTGGATGGATTGTGACATTAAATGACCTATTAAAGCTATTAATGGAGGTTTATTTTACCTACGTGGATGGAGTGAGCTCTCTAATATAAACTCTAGGGCTGTAACGATACACCAAACCCACGATTCGGTTCGTATCACGATTTTTGACCCACGATTCGATTCGTTTCACGATTTTTTTCGTGAGAGGTGGGATTTTTTTTTTTTTTACAATATTTTTTATCAAATAACATTTGACAAATCTTTATAAACTGAACACCAAAGAACAAGATTAACCATGCAAATTATTAACTATATAAATAGCCAAATATAAAATAAATAAATAGACAAAGCTATAACACTTCTGTTTTTTTTGTAACAAAATACTGTTGAAAAACAAACAGAACTAAACTCCATTGTGGAGATGATTCGAGCATGTTGAAAATTCTTTTTCAATCAAGTTCTCTTACATTTAAGAGATGTAAACTTTACCTGACAAATGTGGCAGCATGTGGAGGAAACACAACTCATTTATACAAAGCGCACAAGAATGAGTCTGCCAAAATGGCCAATGCAGTATGAAAAAATCGAGCGCAGAAGTCAGACGAACAGGTGCAGCCATCAATTAGTGATGCATTTAAGCGATGCACAAAATATAGGAGGGACAATGTGGTGGAACAAATGCACTGATGCAGTAACCAAGAATCTCTGCGAAAAAAATAGTGTCTTTCAATACTTTTTTTTTCTTTCGGAGACCTAGTAACCACACCCGAAAGCTATAATGAATTGTCCGGACGTACATATTTCTCCAAAACAGCTATTCTACGAGCCTACAAACGTATCCGTGGTGAGCTGCAACAGCCCAATTCCACCACAGTCAAGTATTTTTCACTTACAACAGATGTGGTCGAGTACAGAAATGACACTTTACATGTCGCTAACTTTCCATTTCATTGACACGGAATGGACACTGGCGTCAAAATGCCTCCAAACTGAACCTAGCTGTGCCCAACACAATTGAGAAGATGGAGAAAGCCCGCACGGACCGTGCCCTTTCTGCTGTGAACTATTAAATTCTTATTTTCCCCGGAGCGGAACACATTTTCACCGCACAGTTGGACAGGCACAAACAAAAATATAATTCATACATTTTTCTTGGACAAAATATCTTTTTGAAACGAATTTCGTTAGGTATAATTTGTATATTAATTGTGAGGTAGTTTTGGTTGGTCAGTTAACTACTAGCCTAGATAAAAAAGAATAATGAATAACCTTTGCGGTGATGCGCTTCAAAACAAGCGCGCTAAATGCTTCAGCACCAAAGTTGCCGTGAGATTGTGTTGGTTTGGTAAATAAAATAGCTTAAATAAAATTAAAGTTAAATATTCATAGTTTCAGAGAACCCCATATTAAAGTCAGGACATCTGGTGAACGCCCATCCCTCTCTGTGCAGCCAGATTAACAGTGTGAGCAAAGCATCTTATATGCGGAAAAAAAATATGCTGTATTATATGCTGTCACTAGCACTTACGGCATATTGTGTGGGTCTTGTCGAGCAATTGCCATCCTTTATCTCCACTGGGTAGCTGAAATGTTGCTATACTGCTGACTTATATGAAGAGGGAGGGTCCGCAATCTTGCCATGTTTCCTCACGTTCTTCTTCAACTTGCTCAACTTTCGCAGGAAGGCGTTACATGATTGAAAAGTTAGTCACGGGTGTGTCGCGATTCTTCTTTATCAAATCGCGACACAGGATCGTGGATCTTAGTGTCGCGATTTCGGTTTCATATCGCGTATCGTTACAGCCCTAATAAACTCATAATAATAATTTAACGTTAACCTATTTTGCTCGCAAGATCTGTTGTGGATGATTTTAAATTATAATTAAACTTAACAAAAGAGACCAATGGAGATGTATCATGTTGTATTTTTTAAGCTATCATGTCAAAGAAAACACAGCCAGGAATTATTATCAACCTCTGCATGAACAGTTGAGCTGAGTAATCAGATATGATTAAGCAGTCCACATGTGTTTGTTGAAACATATGCTTCGAATTTCACAATAAACACAATAAATTAACAAAAGATACTATTAAACACACCTCATGCCTCTTCAGAGTGGAGCTAAAGGACTGTGTAATCTTTAAATCCTGCATTCTGCATCCAGATGTGAGTTTGAATGTCTCAGTCGTTATTCATCGACACATTGTAAACAATCAGAACCTCTCATTTTCAAAATAAAAGTCCCACATACATAGTTAAATATAAACGTAATAATAATGATAGTTGTCGTCTTACTAGGAAACAATGCATCTTATCAAATGCACCCCAAGGCATGCATATCAATGATCTCAGAGCTCTACATGAGTCTTTGTTCTCCTGATGATGTGGCTGCTCATCAGGTTTGGATAAACAACCTAAAGAACATGCAAATGATGAGGGTGTGGCCCATGAGTCACGCAACAGTCTGCTTTGTGTTCTAATTGGCATTTTGTCTAACGAGATTTTACATTCATTGAAATTACATGAGAACTATTAAACAATGATGTCTGAGGCTCATTGGAAGGTCGTTTCAATATGTTGATCCCTTATTATTCGAATATGCCTAGATATGATTTTATAGCTGGCAGGTTAAAAATAGACCTGAAGGACAAACGCTGTAGCCTAAATGTGTTAAGCCTTCATAAAAATATAAATATGAGCATTTTTTCAAATGTTGTTGGGTCCTTTTAAAAAAAAAGTAACCACATTTCAAGATGAAAAAAACATTGTTTAGGGTTTTTTCTACTGTTAAAATGGTGCATGGGTTAGTTTTGACCCATAAGTCAACACAGGCTTCATAATTGGATGTCTCGTGTTTGAGCTAAACATGAACAGATGCTTTAATTGTCCTCCAATGATTTGTGGGTGTTGTTTTTTCAGGTTGCCCGATGGGAGCACAGGACGCGTGGTCTGACCCGTCTGTTTGGTGGACCATATGTGGCCTGTTATTCGCTGGCCGTCCTAATCCTGCTGCTCAATGTTTACCGGAGCCACAGGTAACATCATCTACCGCAGCTCTTATATCAGCAATACTCCAGATAATGCTGTCCATTGGTCAACTGACCCATTTTATCCAATCCTGCATAAGAGCGCAGGTCCAGTGTTTACCCTGCGCTGCTGTATTGCTCTCATCCATAATAATACAGTGACATCTGTGTGACGTGTTCATGTGACCAGCAGCACATTCAGCGCTTCTTTCGGCTCACTGTTGCCATGACATAGCCGAGCTGCTGCTGTCAGCGACGTCACATGTGACTCTGTGTGTGTTTGAGTGTGTGTGTGTGTGTTTGAATATGTGTGTGAGTGACTGTGTTTTTGACTGTATGGCAATATAAAGTATAGTACATTAAATTAATTTTTTGTATAGTTTTAATGTATGCTGCATGCATAGGTTGTTTATCCAAATCTGACCAATCAGAAGAGGGCTTTACTATCTTTACACAGTGGGTATGGAAAGTATTCAGACTCCCGCTCTTTGTTATATTGCAACCATTTGCTAAAATCATTGTAGTTATTTTTTTCTCCTCATGTTCAATGTTTTTGCAGATTTATTAAAAAAGAAAAACTGAAATATCACATGGTCATAAGTATTCAGACCCTTTGCTCAGTATTTATCAGAAGCCCCCTTTAGATCTAACATAGCCGTGAGTCTCTTTGAGAAAAAAGATGCAACAAGTTCTCACTCCTTAATTTGGGGATCCTCTGCCATTCCTCCATGCAGATCCTCTCCAGTTCTGTCAGGTTGGATGGTAGACGTTGGAGAACAGCCATTTTTAGGTCCCTCCTGAGATGCTCAATTGGGTTTAAGTCAGGGCTTTGGCTGGGCCAATTCATAAACAGTCACGTAGTTGTTGTGAAGCCACTCCTTTGTTAATTTAGCTGTGTGCTTAGGGTCAGTAGCTTTGTTTCCATCCAAAAATGCGAATGAACTTTAAGCGCAAAACTGGATTATGGCATAAAAGATGTGCAAATAATGCAGCGTTTCCATCCAACGAGTCAAAGCGGACACAATCGTCACTTCCTGATTAACTGCCGCCAAATATCAACAGTAAAAGCGTAATTTGCTGCAGTAGGAGAAGCTGCGTGAATCTTCTCTTCATTTAATAAATGACTCGTGCCTCAGAAGGCAATCCTGACACGCAGTGAGCGCGCGGCGGCGTTTGAAGGTGTCAGACGCGGAGCACAGACGCTCTTGATTCTGGAGCTCATTAATAATATAATAACACAACTACTGAAACTATGAGGCGCTTTAGAAGGACCAAAACAACATTTCAGATGTTTTACGATGTGCTCAGCCTGCTGGTTTGTGCATTTACACACATTATCATCATCATCACATGATCTCTTATAACTAAATCACATGACCTTTATTTAATGCGCATACTGGAATTTATGGGGTAAATCCATCGCAGTTTATGCGCATCTTTTCTTATCCAATAAAAAGTTTGTCCTACTCAGTTATGGCTTACATTTTTTTATGCGCATTTTTTTTAAATTTATGTGCATCATGGCGTTTCCATCAAGCGTTTTTTAGTTTAATTTAATTTAATTTAATTTAATTTGGATTTTGTTAATTTATTAATTATGTTTTTTTTCATACCCTGGTGTGATCTTTTTTTATTTAGTTTATTTTATTTGCATTTTGTTAATTTATTAATTGTGTTTTTAATTTTTTTTATCCCTGACGTGATTTATTTTATTTTATTTTATTTTATTTTATTTTATTTGCCAGCTTTTTAATTTAATTTAATTTAATTTAATTTAATTTAATTTAATTTAATTTAATTTAATTTAATTTAGTGTCTGGTGCAAAATATTAATAATATCGTAAAACAATAATAATAATATTGTATTAATATCATTATTGCAACACTCAGTGATGTCTCATATTTTCCCAGTATTGTGCATTCCTACTATATTACACACACTTCTGTCCAAGCAGTTGATGTTGCATGATCGCAGCCTCTTTAAGCAGTGTGTGTGTGTGTGGAAATATCCAGTTCTTTATTAAGAATCAGTGTTTTTTGGGCTGCTCATTTTTTCCACCTTCCTAAATGACGTCTGCAGTTTTTCCATCTGCAGTTTTCCTGCGCAGCGTGTGTGTGTGTGTGTGTGTGTGTGTGTGTGTGTGTGTGTGTATGTCACAGTGACAGTACACTCTTCTTTTCATGCCAATGGAGATCCACCATCTGTGTGTTCAGTCACACGTGAGGCTTTCTTAAAGACGGACACACACACAGAGATAATAAAGTCTGTTCTAGCTCAGAAAAATCCTCCTTCAGCAGGTGTTATTTTAATTCCTGATCAAGATTTATGTTTTTTTTGTTCAGTAACACTTTAGTTTTATGTATCATCTGTGTGTAATGCATTAATTATGCAAATGTTATTTATGTTGCAATGCATTATATTGTTTATATACCTTTTGATGCCTTACTGCATGAGAAATGAGTTGCTTGCTAAGCATTTTAATGTATTTTTCATGCTAAAGGTGTAAAAAAAAACAATTATATAAATAATATTATTAATAAATTTAAATTAGTAATATGCTGTTCTTAAACTTTTGCTGATTGCTACTTTTATTCATGATTATATGCACTTTATGTCATTGTATTAAAATACTATTTGTAATTATAAATTTCTGATAGTAAAATACTTATGGTTGTAAAGTACGTTCATAATGCATTATATTCAGATACTGTGCGATGGTATTAATTACTAATATTTTAAATCAATTTATTTTTATAATTGTATTTTTTAATATCTGTATTAATTTTTATTTAATTTGTAATTTGATTTCATTAGCATTTTATGTTATTTTATTTGCATTTAATTCATTTATTTATTGTGTTTTTATACATTTATTTATTTTATTTAATCCCTGATGTGACTTTTTTTATATTAATCTTATTTTATTTGCATTTTGTTAATTTATGTTTTAATTTCATTTCATCCCTAATGCAACCTTTATTTTAATTTATTTTATTTTATTTTATTTTATTTATTTTATTTATTTTATTTATTTTATTTATTTTATTTATTTTATTTATTTTATTTTATTAATTGTGTTTTTATTTAATTTATCTCTGATACCATGATGTGACCTTTTCATATTTATTTTATTTGCATTTTATTTGCATTTGTTTAATAAATTTTTTTGGTTTTATTTCATCACTAATGCAACCTTTTTCACATATTTATTATATTTGATTTGATTTGCGTTTTTTATTAACTTTTTGTTATATTAATTGTGTTTTATTTTATCCCTGATATGACCTATTTTATTAATGTTATATTTTATTTTATTAATTTATTAATTGTTTTTTTAATTTCATTTCATCCCTGATCTTTATTTGTTTATTTATTTATTTTATTAGCATTTTGTTAATTTATTAATTGTGTTTTTATTTCATTTAATCCCTCATGTGATTTTTTTATTTATTTACTTTATTTTTTTTATTTGCATTTTGTTATTTTATTAATAATGTTTTTTTTTTATTCCTGATGTGACTATTTTATTTTATTTTATTTTATTTATTTATTTATTTATTTATTTTATTTTTTATTTTATTTTATTTTATTAGCATTTTGTTAATTTATTAATTGTGTTTTTATTTCATTTAATCCCTCATGTGATTTTTTTTATTTATTTACTTTATTTTTTTATTTTTTTTGCATTTTGTTATTTTATTAATAATGTTTTTTTTATTCCTGATGTGACTATTTTATTTATTTATTTATTTATGTATTTATTTATTTTATTTTTTTATTATATTTTATTTTATTAGCATTTTGCTAATTTATTAATAATGTTTTTTATTTCATTTTATCCCTGACGCGACTGTTTTTATATATTCTATTTTATTTATTTGCATTTTATTTTTTACTCTCTTTGTATTGTTTTAATTATTTTATTGTGCTTTTATTTTATCCCTGAAGCATTTTTATTTATTCAATTTAATTACATTTTTATTCTATTTTAATTAATTTTATTTCAATCACTCGTGCTTCTTAAAAGAAGACGACTCACTGTACGCTTTGATGGTTACACGTACAAAGCTGAAATATTCACAATCACATCTTTCATTCTCCTGTGTGTGTCTGTGGGGAGCAGATCCAGCAACGGTACATGGAACACATCTCCAATCCCCAGAACACACACCCTCCAAAAGAAATCAGCATGCGGATTAACATCTATTATATTTAGCCGCATTCCATTTATAATAAGACTTACATTAGCATTCAATCATCACATGCATATGCATAAAACTATCTTTATCACAGTGCATGATTCATTATGCTGAGGTTTCCTCGCAAATCCTCTAAAATCTGAAGCCCTGGAAGAAGTTATTCATGGAGTCTCGGAGGATCTGAAGCTTTGGCGGTTAAACAGAAGCGTCTGTCGGAGGCTCCGTTAGGCACAAGTTCATCATGAGAACAGCAGAACTTTCCGGCGTGATGTTATTATTCAATAATCTCATGATCAAGCTGGTTAAACTGGTCGGTCTCTGCTGCCAAGGATGCACTTGATTTCAATGCATCTCAGTGCGACGTTTGTTTGTTTGTTTAAAGGGGAGCTATAGAGTGGAGAATCTGTGACGTCAGCTTGTAGGCCAATCGGCTGCTTGCATAAAACAGGTTCCCTCGATAAAATCCCCATAGAATTTTCCCATAGGCTTTTCGAAGATTGTAAATAATAAGCTGTGTGTTTAAACACTGTTCATTACACTTACACGTTTAGTCCAGCCGGATAATCCTCACACCAAAATACAACTTTTAGCACTTTTGGGTCGTAAAGGCAAACGAGCTTTAAAATAAATCAAATTAAGATTTTAAGTAAACCCATTGCAGCTTCAAACGTTGACCACTTCCTCATTTAAAAGTCAACATTTATGCAAATTAAATTAATAAAATTTGAAAACTTCATGTCATTTTCTTGTGCAGGTGTAGATTGTATTTAATTTAATTTATTTTAGAATTGTTTATTTTTTTAGATTTTATTTTATTTTATTTTAGATTTTATTTTGTTTTAGATTTTTATTTTAGATTTTATTTTATTTTAGATTTTATTTTATTTTAGATTTTATTTTATTTTAGATTTTATTTTATTTTACATTTTATTTTATTTTAGATTTTATTTTATTTTAGATTTTATTTAATTTTAGATTTTATTTAATTTTAGATTTTATTTTGTTTTAGATTTTATTTTATGTTAGATTTATTTTATATTTTATTTAATTTTAGATTTTATTTTATTTTAGATTTTATTTTAGATTTTATTTTA
>CAIGQQ010030014.1:39260-57820 GCA_903798035.1 Danio albolineatus | reverse complement strand
GATGGATGGATAGATTGACGGATGGATGGATGGATGGATGGATGGATGGATAGATAAAAAGGTGCAAGGATGAATGGATTTATATAAAGATGCATGCATGGATGGATAGATTGACGGATGGACGGACGGACGGATGGATTGATAGATAAAAAGGTGCAAGTATGGATGGATTTATATAAAGATGGATGGGTGGATGGATTGATGGATTGATGGATGGATGGATGGATTGTTAAATGTAATGGTGCATGGATGTATGGACGGATAGAAGAAAGATAGACTAAACAATGCATAGACAGAGGGACAGATAGATAAAACAGTGGTTGGTTGGATAGATTGAATGATATTAAGTTGCATGGATGGATGGAGCGACAGATTTATAGATAGATGATAAGTGGATGATACATGGATGATAGATGAATGGATAGATGAATAGATATATTGATATAAAATTGCACAGATGGATGGATGGATGAATGGATGGATATAAAGTTGGCACAGATGGATTGATGGATGGTTTTGTAGATATAAAGGTGTATGGATGGATGGATGGATGGAGGAAGGATGGACTTCTCAATAGACAGATCAATGGACAGATAGATAAAAGGACAGACTGATTGATTGATTGATTGACAGATTGGTTGACTGATTGATTGACAGATTGATTGATTGACTGGTTGATTGACAGATTGATTGATTGACAGATTGATTGATTGATTGACAGATTGATATTGTTCTCCATCAGCAGTTAGAGTGAGTCCCCATCTGAGCAGTGTATGTGATGTGTGACTATCTGAGAGTGTTGCAGGACTGCTGTTTGCTCTACAGCAGATGTACGCAAGCGCTTGACGCCACCGAGGAGCCGCTGCAGCTCGACGGCTGAAACTTTATTGCATTTATTTATTTGTGTGCGGAGAGCTTCACAAGTGGACTTTAGAAAACTTCTGGTCACCTTGACAACAGTGACCGGGCTTGTTTGGTTGCCGGGCAACCACTGATGGAGCAAGTGGCCTGTGGTCTCCTAAACCTGAAGTGTTCAGCACTGTGTGTGTGTGTTTGTGTGTATGTCTGTGTGTGTGTGTGTGTATGTCTATGTGTGTGTATGTATTCGTTGACTGTCACTTTCTAAAATCCAGCAGCAGCAGCAGCGCAGTGTGAGTCTGTGTGCGTCACACACTCGGCAGGGATGAAAGAGCGGGTTGCCAAGTATCCGTGGAGAGGGAATTTTGTACACGTGTAGCCCATTGGCCCTCACATGCGTCTGCCAGGGCTGTGCGGGCGCCTGTGCCAGCTTGTGTCCGTCTGTGTGTGTTTATACGTCACCATATGAGTCAGTTCACCTGCAGAAAAATCAACATCAACCGCTTGAGTCCAGCTATAATGGAAAGGCTAATTGGTCATAGTGATGGGTCGTTCTTTAACGATTCGTTCATTTTGAGGGAACGACGAGTCCTCTCAGGGAGTGATTCGTTCATCTGTGCATGCGTAGATTGCGCACAGATGTGCAGGTTTCGTTCATTTTTCAAGTCTTTTAATTCATTCATCACGCGAAAGACAAAAGCCAACCATATGCGTTTAGAGCCGGAAAGAGATTTGATCCGTTCATGTATCGAGTCCTCTGTTTGAGTCACTCGTTCAACACGTAAAAGACAAAAGCCAATCGTATGCGTTTAGAGCCGGAAAGAGATTTGATCCGTTCACCTCCCGAGTCCTCGGTCTGAGTCATGTCTCTTTACATTTTGTCACGTGATGAACGAACCAGAAGACTCGAAAGGTGAACTAGTCAAGGCTCCTTTCGGCTCAGACTGTGTACATTGGTTAAGATTATATGGACTGTCCGTGTGACGTGAACGAACCACTGAAATTTGAAGACATGAAGAGGTGAGCTGAGCAAAGAGGCAAAAATATCTTCATAGACAAAAGAGCAGGCAAACAGTGAATGATTCTTTTCTCTTATAGCATTCTATTTATGACTTGTTTGTAGTGTGATCAACATTTGGGCTAGTTGTACATGTGTTTGGAAGCAATTCGTAACAGTTTAATAATATATTGGCAAAATGAACGAAATGACTCGAAAAAAGATTCGTTCATCTCGATGAACGAGACTTAAAGATCCGAGTCAGTAAAACGATCCGAACTTCCCATCACTAATTGGTCAGTGAGTTGGTCCAGTCAGAGGTGTAGTGCATCTGCTGTTAAAAATCAAAAGTTTTATTAATTTTTTAGTAAACACACAGTTATATTAAACAGTAAGACCCCGTTTACAGTCAGGTCTTGATGGCCAGGTCTGATTTGTTGCCTATATCTGATTTGTTTGCCTCACCGTTTACACATTGTTTTAATCATGACCCATATCAGATTCATGTGTTTACACTTGCCATACAATTTATGACGTCACGTATGCATAAAGGCGGTTCTAGCATCTGCGCCACACTAGCCACGATGGAAGAAATCATCTTGCTTTCAGCTCTGCGAAATATGTGAAGTTCCTCAACTTTAAAGAGCCCCTGTTATACATTAAAAGGGTCATATTTTGGTTTTGGGGGTCTCCAACAGCAGGCTAGTATCCATGCATGGTCAAAAACACTTTCGTTGAACCATTATGAAACAGGACCGCCGCACGTGTGTAGGAGAGCTGATGTAGCCATAGCAACGACAAACAGCAGAGGAGCACGAGCTCACAAACGCATTTTAATCTGTAAACAAAGCGTCACGCGTCACGTTTACAACGTGCTTTTAGACGTGATATGAGAATACAAGTTAACCAGAGACACTACAAGCGGATACAAGTTACTAAACACAATTAAATACATCATTTACAAGCTGGAGAAAACAAAGAGGCGACCGTTTTAATCACACACACTCACACTTGTTGCATAGCTGGCCAGATTCACCGTCAGGCCACTGGGAAATGTCCCGCTGCTCCCTATGGCCAGTCCGCCCCTGCACACATCAATAGTCTTTTCTGGTCCTTCCTTTAACAAATGGTCGACGAATCCTCCGTTTTAAGCATGTACATACATACACACACACACAAACATACACAAAGCACTCACACATACACAAATATACACAAAAACACCCACAAACATACAGATACACACACAAACACATACACACATACACAAGTACATTCAGAAACACACACAAACACCCTCTTCCCTCCACACACACACATACATACACACTCACTCCCCCTCAAACACACACACACACGTAAACATACATACACACAATTATACATACACAAACACATACATACACAAGTACATGCAGAAACACACACAAACACCCTCTTCCCTCCACACACACAGATACATACACACTCACTCGCCCTCACACACACACACACACGCACGTAAACACACATACACACACTCACACATATACAAACAAATACACATATACATGCAGATACACAAACACATATACACACTCACCCCCCCACACACACACAAACATAAACACTTACCCTCCCACCACAAACACACACTCACACACACGCACACAAATACACATACACACACAAACACCACCTTCCCTCCATACATAAAAACACAAACATACATACACAACACATATACACACTCACCCGCCCTCCCACACACACACACATAAACAAACATACACACTCAACCCCCCTATACACACACACACACACATATAAACATACTTATACACAAACACACACACAAACACACACCTTTACACATACACACTTACACAAACAAACACACAAACTCATACACACATGTGCAGATACACACAAACAGAACACATAATGTATACCCAATCACCCGCCCTCTCCCACATACATACACACTTAGCCCCACCCCCCCCCACACACACACACACACACACACACACACACACACACACACACACACACACACACATTAATGTTTTCCAAGCCTCATTCATGTTGTCTAACCTCTCGCTCAGGATGATCCACGTAGGCAGGACGCCAACACATGACACATACACTCTTAAAGACCTGCTTTAATGACACACACACACACTCTTAAAGACCTGTTTCACACACACACCGCTGCAGCAGCTGCCTCTCATTTTTCCATCCCCTCTCTGTCCATCCACTGACCACAGCTCCGTCTCATCCTCTGTCGATACACACACGCAAAATCCACACAGAAATGCCAACTGACCAAACCAAGACTCGAACCAGCGACCTTATTCCTGTAAGGTGACAGCGTTACCCACTGCGGAATAGTTGTTGGTTCATTCCGCTGCGGCGACCTCTGATTAATAAAAGAACTAAGCCAAAGGAAAATGAATGGATTACTAATGAACAGTTAATATCTTAATAATAGACAGTAATATGTTAATATTGTAACTAGGGCTGGGTATCGAGTTCGATACTTTTTAAGCACCGACCGAATCGTCTCGATACTATCGAATATCGAAAAAAAAATTTACGTTCGGTACCAAATTTCGATACCCAAGGGTATAATCTTGTCAACGTCAGTGAGCTAGAAAACCTGCGCGGACCCTGTACAAATGCTCGGTTGCACTTGTTAATCCTTTTTTGGACCCAACGTACGCTGTGTAGCGTTATGTACTGTTTCGATGGCTTTAAATACCTAGCTAAGTTAATACTGAAATGCTTTGAGGTTAACAGTAAATGATGAAGTTTACATTAAACTGATCTTATTTAAATGTCCACCCTACTGTTGTTCCAAACCCATAAGATCTTTGTTTATCTTCAGAACACAAATAAAGATAATTGAATCCAAGAGCTTTCTGATCTTCTCATAGATTTACTGGATTTGCATTTTTCAATGCCCAGAAAGGAACCAAAAACAGTCTAAATAAGTCCATGTGATATAAGTGGTTCAATCATAATTATATGAAGCTGCAAGAATACTTTTGTGCGCAAAGTAAACAAAAATAACTTTATTCAACGATTTATCTATGTGAGGATCAGAAAGCTCTTGGATTAAATCCAAAATATCTTCATTTGTAGATAATTAATGACAGAATTTCAATTTTTGGGTGAACTGAACCTTTAAGCAGCAGTAAGCCTCACAAATACTTCAAATTGATTGACTTAAAGTTAAAACTGCTTGAACTTTATTAAAACTGTCTACACTAATATATTGTGTTAGCTACACTGTGTTCATTTTGTGCTTTTGTTCCTTTGTTTTTTGGTCTTCAAAGATAAGCCTGCTGTGAAAAGTGTCACAAACATCCTGAAAAAATAAAACCAAAGTTTCTCTGAGATTGTGTTATGTAATCTTGTTAAAATATATTTCTTAAAATAAAAGTATCGAAAAAAAGTATTGTTCGGAACCGGTATCGAATTCAGGGTATCGGTATTGAAAATTTTGGAAAGATAGCCAGCCCTAATTGTGACCTATACTAAACTGTTACCTAATATTTTACTTCTACACCCTGAATGTTTGTGCCCTACACCCATTTCCAAATGTCTTAAAGGGAACATAACTGTATTGCTAGAAAGTGATAATCAAAAAAATCAATGACGCACTGTCATACGCAACAGCTTTTAGTCTATCAAGCGGTGCTTTACTGTAATCTGTTCTCATCAGCGGCTCTTTTCACACCCTTTCAAAAGCAGGCTGCAATTCTGAATTGATTGTGAATCTGATTTTAACGTAACAGCATCGAGTTAAGGACTGAATGAGGCGCTCAGCAAGAGATCGACGTTATTACGTGCCGTTCTTCACAACTTTACATGCTTAAGATCTCAATTATGTCTTCAAAACCTGACTCCCAAAAGCCAACATGCATGAAAAATTCAATTTCCAGAAAGTTAGTGCGTGCTGGCGTCATCCTGCGGGTCAGAATGTAACAGGCTGCACTGTTATATGGTTATTTCACAGATAAATGCACGAGATTGAGAAGGAATGAATGATGTATTGTGTTTCGATGAGAGAAACAGATCGGCTTTTGGGACGTCAGACAAACCTGGAATCAGGATATGTGTGCTGAAATGCATTGTAGGGGTTTTATGCAATAGATTACATGCTCTGGCCTAGCCTATATGAAGATTCGACTCGATCTGTTCACTATGATCCAAGAAATACTTTGTACACATTAAAGTTTAACTAAAGCCTCGACCTGGTGACACGTCTGACATCCAATCATAATACTGATAGCTAATTCCGTTCTATAAATATGTACAGCATGCTAATTCCAAGTGTTAGAATAAGTTAGCCAAGTGTTGGAATATGTTAGCCAGGTGTTAAAACATGCTAGAAATGTGCTACACGTGCTGATGTGTGTTAGAACATGCAGAAAAGTCTTAGCAGCTTGCAAAGTCATCTTAGAATCTTGTTAAAACAACTTTTCTCATGTTAAACTACTGTATGTTAATGTTAATTCATGCTAGCACATGCTAATTTAAGCTAGCAATGTGTTAACCATTCTAGAAACATGTAAACAACATGCTAATTTGTAATTACTAGTGGTAAAACTTGCTAAAAGCATGCTAAAACAAATGTTGCAATATGTTAGCCAACATGTTAAAACATGTCAGAAATATGCTACACGTTTATGTATGTTAGCAGCATGTTAAAACATGCAGAAAAGTCATAGCGACATGCAAATTCATCATAACATCTTTTTAAAACATCTTTGTCATTTTAAACTGTGGTATGTTAATGTTAATTCATGCTACAAACATGTTAAAGCTAGCAATGTGTTAACCATTGTAGAAACATGTAAAAAAACATGCTAATTCATGGTTACTTCTGTTAAAATATACTAAAAACATGGTAAAGTCTACAACAAATGTTGTAAGTTGTTAGCCAACATGTTAAAAACATTACAAGTCAAGTGTTAAAACATTTCAGAAATATGCTACAATTATGCTAAGTTGTATAAGCAACATGCGTAAACATGCAGGAAAAATTGCCTAACGACATGTCAATTCACCCCAGCATCTTGCTGAAATAAGTTTTTTCATCTTAAACTACTGTATGCTAATGTTAATTCATGCTATCAACATGCTAATTTAACCTAGAAATGTGTTTACCATTTTAGAAATATGTAAACAACATGCTAATTTATAGTTACTTGTGTTAAAACAGCTAAAAGCATGGTAAAGTGTAAAACAAATGTTGTAAGATGTTAGCCAACACATTAACAACCTTAAAAGCCAAGTGTCCAACATATCAGTAATATGCTACACATGCTAATGTGTGTTAGCAGTATGTTAAAACATGCAGAAAAGTCCTAACAACATGCAAATTCATCCTAGAATCTTGTTAAAACAATTGTCACGTTAAACTACTGGATGTTAATGTTGATTCATGCTAACAAAATTATACTTTGAGTTAGAAACATGTAAACAACATGCTAATTCATGGTTACTTGTATTAAAACATACTAAAATCATGGCAAGGGGTAAAACAAATGTTGTAAGATGTTAGCCAACATGTAACAACATTTAAAGCCAAGTGTTAAAACATGTTCGAAATGGGCTACATGTGCTAATGTGTGTTATCAGCATGTTAAAACATGCAGAAAAGACCTAGCAACATGCAAATTCATCCTAGCATCTTGTTAAAACAACTTTGTCATGTTAAACTACATTATATAATATTAAGTCAGGCTATCAACATTTTAATTTCAACTAGCAATGTGTTGGCCATTCTAGAAACATGTAACAACATGCTAATTCATGGTTACTTGTGTTAAAACATACTAAAAACATGGTAAAGTCTAAAACATATGTTGAAAGATGTTAGCTAACACGTTAACAACATTAAAAGTCAAGTGTTAAAACATGTCAGAAATATGCTACACATATGCTAATTTGTATTAGCAACATGTGTAAACATGCAGGTAAAATTCCTAGCAACATGCCAGTGCAAGGGGCACCTTGTTAAAACAAATTTTTTCATGTTAAACTGATGTATGCTAATGTTATTTCATGCTACCAACATGCTAATTTAAGCTAGAAACATGTTAACCATTCTAGAAACATGTACACAACATGCTATTTCATGGTTACTCGTGCTAAAACATACTAAAAACATGGTAAAGTCTAAAACATATGTTGTAAGATTTTAGCCAACACGTTAACAACATTAAAAGCCAAGTGTTTAAACATGTCAGGAATATGCTCCACATATGCTAAATTGTATTAGCAACATGTGTAAACATGCAGGAAAAATTCCTAGCAACATGCCAGTGCAAGGGACATCTTGTTAAAACAAGTTTTGTCATGTTAAACTGATGTATGCTAATATTATTTCATGCTACCAACATGCTAATTTAAGCTAGAAACATGTTAACCATTCTAGAAACACATAAACAGCATGCTAATTCATTTGTTACTTGTGGTAAAACATACTAAAAGCATGGTAAAGTCTAAAACAAATGTTGTAAGATGTTAGCAAACACGTTAATAACATTAAAGGCCAGGTGTTAAAACATGTCAGAAATATACTACACATGCTAATATGTTAGCTGCATGTTAAAACATGTAGAAAAGTCCTAGCAACATGCAGATTCATCCTAGCATCTTAAAACAACTCATACTAAACTACTGCAACATATGTTAGTTCATGCTTGCCTAAATATGTTAGCAGAATCATGCTAGCAACCTGTGTTAAAACATTTGTAATAAGTTCAATCCTACTTTATTTCCACTTAACCTTCATAACCGTCAAGCTGTTTCAGACATTCAGCAAAGGCTTCCACAAGTCGACAAACTTTAGTTGCCAATTATAATGCTAGCAATTAAATATTAAAGAGCAGACAATTATTCAGCAGTGATTCAGCAGCAAGAACTGATACACACGAACACCCCTGATTATAATAAGGTCAGCGACTGCATTTGAATAATTAACGAGGCGTACATTCACAGCTGGAAATTAAGAGCAGTTTCAAAACGAACAAAACTCGTTTGCTCTGCAGCTCAGGCTGACGTTAGAGAATAGAGAGCTAACATTTTCACAAGAACTGATGTGTTATATTCATGCGACCTTTTATTTAACTCATTTCCAATGCGACGGAACGCATGATTGAAGCTTCTGGGAATCATTTATTTAATACGGATCGTTTCGTAATAGCGTTGGGGTTCATCAGCTGTCCTGCACGCACACCAGGTTTGATTCGTTCGTCTCATTTGACTCATTTGATTCAATGTCTTTCTGTCTGTTTTGATTAAAAATAAAGCCTCTGAGCGCAGTCAAACTTGATGTACACGCACACATTTCTAAAAGCACAGCCTTCATGGCAGTAAATAGTAATGGCAGTTCGGTCTTGACCTGAATATAGACTCTCTGAGGGAATAATGGGTTAGAGGAAAACTGGGTTAATACGAATTTTAAGGAGAATTTTTGACATCTTTTAGTGGTTACAAGCCCAAATGACATCCATAAAAGTGATCCAAAGTCAGAATTATTCATCCTCCTGCATTATTAGCCCCCTTTTATATTTTTCACCAATCTCTATTTAACTTTCAACACGTTTCTAATCATAATAGTTTTAATTGGTCATTTCTAATCACTGATTTATCTTCATCATGATGACAGCATGTAATATTAGACTAGATATTTGACTAGTATTCAGCTTAAAGTTACTTTTAAACTAGGGTAATTAGGGTAAAGTTAGGGTAATTAGGCAAGTCATTGTATAACAGTGGTTTGTTCTGGAGACAATCCAACACTAATATTGCTGAAGGGGGCTAATAATATTGAGCTTAAAATGAGTTAAAAAACAATTAAGACCTGCTTTTATTCTAGCCGAAATAAAACAAATAAGACTTTCTCCAGAAGAACAAATATTAGAGGAAATACTGTGAGAAACTCCTGAATCTGAGAAACATCATTTGGGAAATATTTGAAAAAGAAAGTGATATATATTTGATGAAGCCTTAATTTCATACATTTGATTTCTCATGTTTTTAAAAAATACTATAGTCATCTATAGTAAATACAGGGCTCTATTCTAATGATCTATAGGCACAGGGTCTAAGGCACATGGTGCAACAGCGTTAAGGACGTGTCTGAATCCACTTTTGCTATTTTAAGCATGGATAAATACGCTCTGCGGCCTGGTGCATGGTCTAACAGTGTTGTGCTTGCATTTTTATGAGTTTTCTCTCATACCATCCCCAAATGCAATGAAAAATAAAAACACTAGCAAAGACTTGTCTATTATTTTATGAAGTCAATACTTCTACTCAGCAAGGACACATTGAATTGATCAAGAGCGACACTATTGGCTCTTGCAACTTATAGAATTCTATTTTAATGATCTAGGCGCAAAGTCTAAAGCCCATGGCGCAAAAGCATTGATTTTGCTGAATCCACTTTTGCTATTTTAAGGATGGATAAACACGCTGAGCGCACCGGTGCATGGTCTAACGAGGTTGTGCTTATTCTCTTAATGAGTTCTGGGTGTGTTTTGAGCACAACCTGCTTTAAACCGATCAGAGTCTCGTCTCTCATTCCCTTTAAGAGTCAGTTGCGTCGCTCCATGGTGCATTTGCTATTTGCATGGCAGACTCTGTAAGTGTAAAAACTGAAGATTCACTAGTGAGAAAACAGTTAAACAGAGCATCTGCAGCGCGAGGATAAAGAACGAGCCTCCTCCATTCAGCCTCTTTACCTTCTCTTTACTCTTTTCTTTACCCCTTTACTTTGGTGGAGTGAGGAAACAGTGGAAACTCACTCCACTGAACACATCCATCAGCCCACATGTTTAATTTAGTTTGTTAAGCACAAAGATTTGTTCAACACTATTTCTAAATTCAGCTCTAATCTCCAGCAGAGGAATAAATGAACAATAATATTGAAGTGTGGTCAAACGACGAGTATATCCAAACACGCGTCCTGTTCCTATGCCCCATATGGTGATGCAGACGTCTCCAAATCCCCACAGGAGGACAAATCTACACTAGTTTTAAATAAAACAAATATAAATATGAAGATTATAAATAATACTGCTAATAATAATAACATTATACTAATGCAGATCGTCATGAATAAACTGAACAAATTACTGTTCATCCTGTGTGTATTCAGCAATGGGTAAGTGTTTGGACCTGCATATTTGCATAACTAACACACTCTGCTAGACTTCAGAGCAGCTTTTAGTTGGTCAATGGTGCACTCTATTTCAGTTCCTCAAAATAGCAACACACCAACAATACTCCTTAACACACCTCTTTTATAGACCAGCACACTTATAAGTCCACAAAGTGGCGCAAATGAATTTACTATTTAAACAACATGGTGCAAAACATGAAAATTACCATTGCACTGGTCTGAAAATAGCAACAAATCTCACCAAACCCGTCTCGCGCCTTATTGCACCGGGTGTATGATAGGGCCCTAAGTGTTTTTGAACCATGTTATAGTAAAGTGAATTATACTGTATAAATTATTGTACTGTATAATATGTATTTAACACTTTGTTAACGAATGCTCCAGCATACTGTAGATTTTTTTTTCTTGGGGTTTTCAGCTTTATTAGATAGGACAGTAGAGAGAATTCACAGGGAAGCAGAGAGAGGGGAAGGATCGGCATACGACCGCGAGGCGGAATCAAACCCGGGTCGCCATGAGCGCCGGAGTGCATGTGTCAACGCACTAACCACTACACCACTGGCGCCGACAGCATACTGTAGATTTAACTAGAGCTGATATTGTAGTATACTTTGGTTTTTACCACAGTAAACTGTGGTACTGCAGTATAATATACCCTATAGTTGTAGAAAACTACAGTAGTTAGTCATTTTTTTTAACTATAATACTATGTTTATAGTATACTTGTTGTGTTACCATAGCAACTATATAATCAACACAACTGATTAATTCAAGTGCTTTGCTATAGGTCGGCTCAATAGCACTGCAGCGTTTACAGTAAATGTACTATTGTGTTAAACACTGAAACAGCAAAACAACAATTCCTTCAAATGTTGAATGCTGATTACAATTGATTGAAAATAGAAATGTAAAAAATATATATAAATCGTTCTCTAATTTTAATATATACTCTATTTTTCATCAGTCAATCTGAAAATAAAACTGAATATTACTCTTCTGGTGTTAACCGTTCATACTGTATAACATATAAATGCAATTATGAACATACTAACGATGATATTAGGCAATTTGAATGAATGCATTTTGAATTATGAGTATTTAAATAAATCACATAGATGCAAATAGGTAATAAATGACACATTTCACATGCTAATAACTGACAAATATGCATTACATTATGTTCATTCATTAGTTTATGCTAATGTAATACTAATCCATGCACATGTTACGCAATCCTAATGTTCTTTATTAATTTTACACGCTTTTATTATTATTTCTCAATGTAATTGCTTGGATTAAAGTGATCAGACCAACCTTCAGCATCAATAGAGATGTTTTTATTTCTTTATTCTGAATTAGGTTTTTGTAAGGCTTATGAAATGTGTTTTTTCAGCATTTAAGTATCATCTTTTATGATTCCTATGTGGACTGACCTCATTCTTGGATGTTAATATACGGACAGTCTTCTGAGAAGAGTCTTATAGGCACATTCACTGTGAAATAACTACCAAAATTGCTGGAATTGTCCTCCTGATAATGTTAGCGCTCATGTACGTGTGCTGAAAGTTACCTAACATTGGTCCTTCTGCATCACCAGAGGCTGGGCAGTAGAAGTAGGTTAATGGGATTCTGCTGTGTGGGATCTGTGCTATGAAGGAAAGCAGGCTTCGTTTGACTTCTGCAACTTCTTCAGGCTAGATGAGCTGATTTTGGAGGCATCATGTGTGGATTTTAATTAAATGAATTTAAATGTGCTGTATTTAATGTGACACACTTACATTTATGTATCAGATATTTCCCCAAGTGCAGTTTTCACAGTGTTTCCTATTGTATTTTTCATCTGAAGAATGTTTTGTTTCTTTTAGTTTAGCTGGAATAAATATGAATAATAATACAATTAATAAAAATAAAAAAATTCAGATTGTCCATTTAAAAAGTGTAAAGTTTTTTTTACCTTAAGATTTTTTTTCCAATTGGCTACATATACTCACTGGCCACTTTATTAGGTATACCTGTCCAACTGCTTGTTAGTGCAATCACATGACTGCAACTCAATGCATTCAGGCGTGTAGACATGATCAAGACGATCTCCTGCAGTTCAAGCCAAGCATCAGAATGGGGAAGAAAGGGGATTTAAGTAACTCTGAACGTGGCATGGTTGTTGGTGCCAGACGGGCTGGTCTGAGTATTTCAGAAACTGCTGATCTACTGGGATTTTCACGCACAACCATCTCTAGGGTTTACAGAGAATGGTCCAAACGGAAGGATATATCCAGCTGTGGGCAGTTCTGTGGGCGCAGATGCCTTGTTGATGCCAGAGGTCAGAGGAGAATGGCCAGACTGGTTCCAGCTGATAGAAAGGCAACAGTAACTCAAATAAGCACTCGTTACAACCGAGGTCTGCAGAAGAGCATCTCTGAACGCACAACACGGCCAACCTTGAGGCGGATGGGCTACAGCAGCAGAAGACCACACCGGGTGCCGCTCCTGTCAGCTAAGAACAGGAAACTGAGGCTACAATTCACACAGGCTCACCAACACTGGACAGTAGAAGATTGGAGAAACGTCGCCTGGTCTGATGAGGCTCCATTTCTGCTCCACATTCGGATGCTCGGGGCAGAATTTGGCCTCAACAGCATGAAAGCATGGATCATCCTGCCTTGTATCAGCGGTTCAGGCTGCTGGTGGTGGTGTAATGGTGTGGGGGAGATTTTCTTTGGGTCCATTAGTACCGATTGAGCATCGTGTGGACGCCACAGCCTACCTGAGTATTGCTGCTGACCATGTCCATCCCTTTATGACCACAGTGTCCCCATCTTCTGATGGCTACTTCCAGCAGGATAACGCTCCATGTCATTTGTAGAATTTGTTTTATTATTATATATTACAGTTATTTACTTTAAGTGTATGGTTTCCAACAATGTCTACTACATTATTATGTAATAATATAGTAATAACTTAATAAATTAAGTAATTATTATATTCATTTTTCCACTGGAACAGGCACATGGTTGATAATTTTAATTAAAATCTTGAAAATAAATATAATGAATGCACACAAAAAAAGAGAAAATGGATAGTCAAATATTATTATATGTTGTAAAATAATATTACAGTTCATAAAATATTATTAGAAAATTATATAGCCAGAAATAAATATATTTTAATATAATGTTTTCCAAAATTTAGACGGCATTCACAGGTATGATCAACTGATGCATTCATTCATTCATTCATTTTCCTTCAGCTTAGTCTCTTTATATATTAGAGGTCACCACAGCGGAATGAACCGCCAACTTATCCAGCATGTGTTTTACACAGCGGATGTCCTTCCAGCTGCAACCCACTACTGGAAAACACCCATACACACTCATTCACACAATCATACACTACGGCCAATTTAGTTCATCAATTCCCCTGTACCGCATGTGTTTGGACTGTGGGGGAAACCGGAGCACCCGGAGGAAACCCACACCAACACGGGGAGAACATGCAATCTCCACACAGAAACACCAACTGACCCAGTTGGGACTCAAACCAGCGACCTTCTTGCTGTGAGGCCACATGCTAACCACTGAGCCACTGTGTCGCCTGATTCATATCTGTGTTATTTATGTTTTTGTCTTATTTTTGTCACAAATCATAGTGTTGATCATTGAAATCTATATAACTCATTGGCGTATTATGTAACACTTATTAGTATCAACATATGCATGACAAGGTTATGAAATTAAGATTCGATAGCCAGTAAGTATAATGTTTTGATAATCTATATATTTTCTTACTTCAGCTTCTGTTAGCATATTAAAAAAGCATATCTTTGCTCAAATTAACGGGCAATAACTGCGTTTGCTCTCTCAGTATTATCGCAGGCATCAGGATGCGCATTCATCTTCATTAACCGTGGGCTGTAAGAGGCTCTCTCCTCTTTCTTTTCACTAAAGCTTGTGAACGCAGCTGGACAAATAAAAGAACATGATCTCCAGTCAAGCTGTACATGTGGACGGATGATTAGCACAGAAAATCAACTCAGCACAGCGTGTTCATCAACCTGACCACAAACACTGCAGACGGATCCAGTCACTAGGACTGACTGTCCACGTTACTGCAAATATAAACATGCTAAAACATGCCAGCAATGTGTTAAATCCTGTTTAAAATATGTTAAATGATGCTACTTTTGTATTAGATTATGCTAAAACATTTTAAAAGATGCTGGTGTGGTGTGCTAAATTAGTAAAAAACATGCTAGTAACATCATGTTAGACTGATGTTATTGTAGCAACATGATAAATATGATAGCAGTGTGCTAAAACATGGTAGAAACCATGTTATGCTAGCAGTGCGGTAAAACAGCATTACAAAAACATGCTACATAATGTAGCATTGTGCTAAATGATGTTACAATTATTGTTAAAACATACTTAATCATGTGAAAGATGCGTTTAAACATGCTAGAAACATGCTAAAAATGTATGCTATGTACTTAACATGCTAAAATATTAAAAAACCTGTTAGTGACGTAAGTATTGTTAAAAACATACTAAATTATGCTAACCATGTACTTAACCATGCCAAAAACATGCTAAATTGGGTAGCGATTATTCTAGGAACATGATAAAAATGTTAACAGTGTGCTAAATGATGGTAGAAGCATGCTATAATGTTAGCAGTGTGGCAAAACAGTATTATAATAATGTTAGAAACATGCTACATAATGTAACAATGTGTTAAATGATGCTAAAAAGCATAAAATAATTTTGAAAACATACTTAGTCGTGCAAATAATGCATTTAAACATGCTAAAAACATGCGTAATCATGCAAAAAGCTTAGCAAGTATTGTTACAACATACCAAATCATGCTAACCATGTACATGACCAATGTCAAAAACATGCTACATTGTGTTAGCCATCATTGTAGAAACATGTTAAATTTGTTAACAGTGTGCAAATCATTGTAGAAACATGTTATAATGTTAGCAATGTAGTAAAACAGTATTGTAAGTCAGGTTAGAAGGATGCTATGTCATGTTGCCTTGTTCTAACACATAAAATATTAGTTTTGTGTTAAATAATGTTTAACGTGTTGATATTTTACTGAAACATGCTAGAAAACATGCTAAATAATGCTAAAACTGGTTAGCCATGTACTAGCAACATGATGGAAGCTTTAAAAATTTTTAGCTATGTACTAAAACGTGCTAAAACATTATAAATTAATATAAAAAAAACATGCTACTTAACTGTGGCAAAAACATGCTAAATCATGCTTGAAGCCTGAAAGCTATGTAATCATGGAGGAATGTGCTAGATCAGGTTGAAAATAAGTCATATCATTCAAGCCATGTGATAAAACACGTACAAACATTATAAAACATCATTTAGATGTGTTAAATAATGTTATGAACATGCTGAATCATGCAAACCAGCACTAAACAAAATAGCAGTATGCTAACAGTATGTTAGAACATGCCAGTAATTTAAATATTTATCGTTGCGGTAACATTCAGCATTGTAAATCAACCATGCTAGAAATATGTTAGCTTTGTGCTACCAAATAAAACATGCTTGCAATAGTGAAAACATGCTAGATCATGCTAACCAAATTCTAAAACATGCTTGATGTTTTTAATATTGTTGGATGTGCTAAATATGTTAACAGTGTGATTGAACATGCCAGAAATATGCTAGCAGCACTGCAAGTTGTGCTAGAAATATGTTAAATATGCTAAAAACATGTTAAAAACATGTTAGCATTGACTCAAAATAATAATGTCTGTTTAATGGCATTAAAGGATAGTTCACCTAAAACTGAAAATTCTGTCATAATTTACTGATCATTCATTCATTTTCCTTCGGCTTAGTCTATATTTCAGAGATTGCCACAGTGGAATGAACCGCCAACTATTCCAACATATGTTTTACACAGCGGATGCCCTTCCGGCTGCAACCCAGAACTGGGAAGCACACACATTCACATACTACGGCCAGTTTAGTTCCCCTATAGCACATGTGTTTGGACTGTGGGGAAACCGGAGCACCCGGAGGAAACCCACACCAACACGGGGAGAACATGCAGACTCCACACAGAAACACCAACTGACCCAGCCGAGACTCGAACCAGCGACCTTCTTGCTCTAAGGCCACAGTGTTAACCACTGAGCTGCCTTGCCACCCTTATCATTCACTTGTCAAATCCTGTTTGACTTTCTGACACGAAAGAAGATATTTTGAAAAATGCTGAAAACATGTAACCATTGACTTCCATAGTATTATTATTTCTACAAAGGAAGTCAATGGTTACACGTTTCTAACATTTTTTAAAATATCTTCTTTTGTGTTCAATAGAGAAATAGAGAGTCTTAAAGATCCACAACCACATAAGGATGAGTAAATAGTGAGCAAATTTAAATTTTTGCAACAACTATCCCTTTAAATAGTTGAATTTAGCTTGTTTTTCGTTATGTTTGTCCTCTAAATGCCAACTTGGAGCCAGTTTTAAACATCCAGAACAGGATAAATGATAAATATTTTGAACTTTACTTACAAAATAGGAAGTTCCAGTATTTAGAGAGGTTATTTATTTCCTGGCATGCACACATGATTGCGATGGTAATGCTGTATCGCACCACCAAACTGGGATTACAGGAATGACTGAGGGGAAAAGAGAAAATTAGCGCTCTACTTTTATACAGCCGTGATGCCGGAGGACAGCGTCTTCATTTCCTGCATCAGAACACTGGGGAAAGCGATGACGTGTGCAGTTTTACCGGCTTCTCGGCTGTGTTCAGTTTTCAGCTCTATTCTTGAACACTAGACTGGGACGTCACGCGTGTGTCAGGAGCTGATGATGTAAAAAAAGCAGCTGCGCAGCCAATCAAGTCTGATCTAACCAGATTTCCAAACCCACACTGATTTGCTGTGGGAGAGAATATTGAGAGATAAAGCACGTCTGTGAATGTTCGCTCATGACTTTAAGGTGCAGATGATTACGTCCTAAATTAAATCAGTGTTTCATTGTTGTTGCTGTTGTTTGCTTACAACGTGGTCTTTGATAAGTGCTTTTTGATTGTTTTATATAAAGTAAGGCATCACTTACATTGAATTTAATTCGAGTTTATTTATATAGCACTTTGTTTTGGACGTTATTGCATTTCAGTCAAGTTCAAAAAAGTAAAGGTTATTAGTTACTATAACTTTATTAGCTACTAATAACATCCAGTTAGTGAAAGTAACAACTGACTAATTGTTAATGGTAGCTCAGAAAGTTATTCTGATTGGTCAGTTGCAACATTACAAGGTATGTTATTCCCAGATAACAACTGATAAATAATATAGACTCACGAGGGAACTGGAAATCACCTTGAGTGTCAGTGAATATGTTCATATCTATATATTTACATCCACATTTATATGTATTAAGCTATACTGTTTGGCGTCATCTAGTGTCTGAGTAATGCTCAGGTTAGTGTATGCTCCATTCAGTTCCTGTCAGCTTTGTGTTTTTGGCTGTGTTGGCGCC
>CAIGQQ010030014.1:27920-39250 GCA_903798035.1 Danio albolineatus | reverse complement strand
GTATACTCCATTCAGCCAGTTTAGTTCCTGTCAGCTTTGTGTTTTTGACTGTGTTGGTGCCATCTAGTGTCTGAGTAATGCTGAGGTTAGTGTATACTCCATTCAGCCAGTTTAGTATCTGTCAGCTTTGTGTTTTTGGCTGTGTTGGCACCATCTAGTGTCTGAGTAATGCTATGGTTAGTGTATACTCCATTCAGCCAGTTTAGTTCCTGTCAGCTTTGTGTTTTTGTCTGTGTTGGTGCCATCTAGTGTCTGAGTAATGCTCAGGTTAGTGTATCCCCCATTTAGCCAGTTTAGTTCCTGTCAGCTTTGTTTTTTTGGCTGTGTTGGTGCCATCTAGTGTCTGAGTAATGCGCAGGTTATTGTATACTCCATCAGCTGTGTCTGTCAGCTTTAATTAAATAATTAATAAACAGCTCAGAATTTTTTTTTTCCTTATATTTACATTTTGCGTCTGGCTGCCCATAAACCTATCTGGCTTTATTCTGAGATACTCTTACTGAAAGAAAATGCAGACAACACCTATTATTATTAAGATTGCATCAAACAGTGCAGAGGAGTGAAAAATATACATATATTAATATAAATATATTCACTAACTGTTAAGATGACTGGTACTTAGATTAGCTTGTGCTATTCGTTTAATCCATTGCTTTCTGAGAACTGCTATCTGAGAATATCGTGATTGGATTGCTATCTTGGAATTTTGTGATTGACCAATCAGAATCAAGGATTCCAAAGTGTTTGTTTGAATTTGTGTGGAGTTGTTGACATCCGAGGGGTTTTCTATTTTTAGTCAATGTCATGCAATGTAATAGGACGATTCATCGTTTATATTTAGATCCAGTCAGCGCTTATATATAATCTGATATTTTTATTTAATTCGGTCTGTTGCATAAAATACAGTGAATCATTATCATTCAGTGATTCATATTTTGTTTAATTCCACCAGTTCGGCTGTTTTTTATAAGAAACCTGTTTGTATTCTCAGTTTCATGAAAAGTAATATTCAAAAGTGGTGTTATCTGACTAAAAGGCATTAAAATATCTTGGTTTTTATTCATATTTAAGAGGTTTTATGGGGGACATATTAGATATCCTGTTTCATCACTTCATAAATCTGAAAAAACTGTCAACAGCTGGAAATACATTAACTTTTAAGCATGTTGTAGTCATATGAATAACGTTATCAATGTAGAACTGTAAATTTTGTTGTGTGTAATCATAATGATGTAAATAAGAATAAATCCATAAAGTTTAGTGTATGCATTTGTAATAAATCAGAATGAATATAGATATGAATGAAATTGTACAGGTTAGTGTTGCTGCTGCTGAAGTGAAAGTTCTCAACACCTTTAAAGATACAGTATAGAGGGTCATTGAAATTTACACATGTATGTAGAGCTGACACGGTGGCTCACAGCAAGAAGGTCGCTGGTTTGAGTCCCGGCTGGGTCAGTTGGTGTTTCTGTGTGGAGTCTGCATGTTCTCCCCGTGTTGGTGTGGGTTTCCTCCGGGTGCTCCGGTTTCCCCCACAGTCCAAACACATGCGCTATAGGGGAACTGATGAACTAAACTGGCCACAGTGTATGAGTGTGTATGGGTGTTTCCCAGTACTGGGTTGCGGATGGAAGGGCATCCGCTGCGTTTAACATATCCCAGATTAGTTGGCGGTTCATTCCGCTGTGGCGACCCCTGCACTGTAAAAAGCAATTTGTTAGGTTAACTTAATTGAATTATGCAAACTTGTTGCCGTAATTAAATTAAGTAATCATAACTTTATTGCATTAAGTACTATTTACTAATGTAGAAAAAGTAATGCAAGCGGGTGGACGGACAGGCGGGCGGGCAGACGGACAGACGGACGAACGGACAGACAAATATTATATTAATATATAATAAGTAATATTTTTGTAGTAGTACACTTTTTTATTGTTTATTATCTTGTATTGTAATATAATGGTTCTAAACTCTGTCTAGTATATTATTATGTAAACCATTAAATTATAATTATATTCATTTCTCCACTGAACAGGAACGCCAGTCCTATCGGGATCATCCTGACCGCAGTGGTGGCTTTGTCTTACAAAGTAGCGATCGCATATGAGGGGTGAGTGCATTATTATTATCAGCTGTCATTCATTGTGCGTTTACTGTGTACTGGTGATTGACCAATAGTAGAACTTACAGTACAGTCTGGGATGAGAATCAGCACCTCCAAGTGTGAGTTCATGGTGCATGTTTGCCAACTCTAGGTTGGAGGAAAGTCCTTACCCCAAGTGGAGGAGTTCAAGTATCTATGGGTTTTGTTCATGAGTGAGGGAAGGATGGAGTGTGAGATTGACAGGCGGATCAGTGCAGCGGCAGCAGTAATGCGGTCAATGTAACGATCTGTTGTGGTAAAGAAGGAGTTCATCTGAAAGACAAAGCTCTCGATTTACCGGTCAATCTACGCTCCTACTCTCACCTGTGGTCATGAGCTCTGGGTCATGACTGAAAGAACAAGATCTCAGATACAAGCGGCTGAAATGAGTTCCCTTCGCAGGGTGGCAGGGCGCACCCTTAGGGATAGGGCGAGGAGCTCTGACACCCGGGAGGAGCTTGGAGTAGAGCCGCTGCTCCTCCTCATCGAGAGAAGTCAGCAGAGGTGGCTCGGGCATCTGTTTCTGATGCCTCCTGGACGCCTACCTAGGGAGGTGTTCCAGGCATCTCCCACCGGGAGGAGGCCTCGGGGAAGACCCAGGACACGCTGGAGGGACTATGTCTCTCAGCTGGCCTGGGAACGCCTCGGGATCCCCCCGGAGGAGCTGGAGGAAGTGTCTGGGGAGAGGGAAGTGTGGACAAGCAGAAGAAAATTAATGAATGACGCAAGTTAGGGTAATTAGGGTAAAGTTAGGGTAAATAGGGTAAAGTCAGGTTAATTAGGGCAATGTTAGGGTAATTAGGGTAAAGTCAGGGTAATTAGGGTAAAGTCAGGTTAATTAGGGCAATGTTAGGGTAAATAGGGTAAAGTCAGGTTAATTAGGGCAATGTTAGGGTAATTAGGGTAAAGTTAGGGTAATTAGAGTAAAGTCAGGGTAATTAGGGCAATGTTAGGGTAATTAGGGTAAAGTTAGAGTAATTTGGGTAAAGTTAGGAAAATTAGGGTAAAGTTAGGGTAATTAGGGTAAAGTTAGGTTAATTAGGGTAAAGTTAGGGTAATTAGGGTAAAGTTAGGGTAATTGGGCAAGTCATTGTATAACAGTGGTTTGTTCTGGAGACAATCCAACACTAATATTGCTGAAGGGGGCTAATAATATTGACCTTAACATGGGTTTAACACTATTAAAAACTGCTTTTATTCTAGCCTAAATAACACAAATAAGACTTTCTCCAGAAGAACAAATATTAGAGGAAATACTGTGAGAAACTCCTGAATCTGAGAAACATCATTGGGGAATATTTGAAGACACAGGAGGGCGAATCATTCTGACTTCATCTGTATATTGAATTATTGAATATTGAATGTGTATTATCTGACGGTCTGCGGTCGCCATAGAGACGGTGTATGTGTGAGTTTTAGACTCATATTTATTTCTGTCTCGGCTGGAGAAGAGTTGGCAGGTTTTCAGCATAACCTTTCAGTAGAAGAGCTGACCTTTACTCGCGTCTCAGACTCACAGCCGACGTCTGCTGTGTCTCAGAAGGAGAAAAGAGATCCAAGAGTATGAGTGTGTGTGTGTGTGTGTCAATAGCACACCTTTCATGCTGTGTCCTAACATCACACAATGTGAGAAGAAATGTATCTAAACAGTGACATGACTGAAGCATTTAAACACACATTAATATATATTAATACTCATGACCTTATTTGAAGGTTAATCACTTTATTTCATTGACCATTAGCTGTCTCATCAATGAGTAAGGCCTTATTTCTGCTCTAGTTGTGTAAAGCACCACACACACACACACACACACAGGTGTCAGGCACAGGCTGGTACACTCTTTACAATGTGTGTTTTTGCTCACCTTGTCATGTTTGCAGACCGTTCACACAGGAGATCTACAGGCGCTGGAGTCATCGCTGCAAACACAAATGAAGACCAGAAGAAGACCAGAAGAAGACCAGTAGAAGACCAGTATACACCAATGCAGACGCCTGAGGCTTGTAAATCACTGATATACAAACAGGAGGAGTAGTTACAGGGACAGTCCACCCAGAAAAGTTGTTTCAGTCCTGTTTGAGTGTCTTTCTTCTGTTGAACACAGTCTTAAAGGGGCAGTTCACCCAGAAATGAAAATGCATTCTTTACTCTCAAGTGTTTCTAAACCTTTATGTTGAACACGCTAGAAGATATTTTGAAGAATGCTGAAAACCTGAAACCATTAATCTATAATAGGATAAACAAATACCATGTAAGTTAATGGTTACAGGTTTCCAACATTCTTCAAAATATCTTCTTTAGTGTTCAATAGAAGAAACTCATTAAGATTTGAAACAAGTAAAAGATGAGTAAATGATGACTAATGTTCATTTTTGTGTGAACTATCCCTTTAAGCAATGCACAAACTGTTCTTATATATATATATATATATATATATATATATATATATATTTATATATATATACTCTCCGCCCTATATACTCATCACCTAAAAAGGACCGTTTCAAATCTTGAGTTTCTTCTTTCTCTTGAACACTAAAGACGATATTTTGTACAATGTGGGAAACGTGTAACCATTAACTTCCGTAGTAGAAAAAAAACGAATGTTATGGAAGTCAATGGTTACAGGCTTCCAACATACTTTCCAACATACTTCAACATCTTTAGTGTTCAACAGATTTTTGGGTGAACTGTCCCTTTAAGTAATTCACAGACTGTTCTCAATTACTTCACTGAACATGTATTATACACATAGACACCAGCTTTTTTAAATGCACGTATCTATATATCTATAACTGCAGGGTTAAAAAATTACAATTCTGTCATCATTTACTCTCCTTTTACTTGTTTAAAATATTCATTTTTTCTTCCTGCTGAGTATTCATGAGTTTCTTCCTGCTGTTGAACACAAAAGAAGATATTTTGAAGAATGCTGGAAACCTGTAACCATTGACTTCCATAGTAGGAAAAATAAATAGTGTGGTAGTCAATGGTTCTGTTGAACACTAAAGACGATATTTTGGAAAAAACGGTAACCATTGACTTCCATAGTATTTATTTTACCTACAATGGAAGTTAATAGTTACAGGTTTCCAACATACTTCTAAATATCTTCTTTAGTTTTCAACAGAGGAAAGTCATTAAGGTTTAAAACAAGTAAAAGATGAGTGAAAGATCACAAAATGTTCATTTTTGTGTGAACTGTCCCTTTAAGCAATACATAAACTGTACTTAACTATTTAATTGAACATGTATATTATACACAGACAGTTTTATTAATGTACACTATATATTCTATAACTGCAGGTTAAATGTGTGAATGTATGTTTATATATGTATACTCAAGACCTTAAGGAGTGCTATTTGACCCCCAAAAATTTAATCCTGTCATCATTTACTCTCCTTTTACTTGTTTCAAATCCTCATGAGTTTCATCCTTCTGTTGAACACAAAAGAAGATATTTTGAAGAATGTTGAAAACCTGTAACCATTGACTTCCATTATAAAAAGAAAAAAACAAGTACAATTGAGGTAAATGATTACAGGCTTTCAGCTTTCTTTAAAATATCCTCTTTTTGAAGAATGATGGAAACCTGTAACCATTGACCTCCATAGTAGGAAAAATACATAGTGTGGTAGTCAATGGTTCTGTTGAACACTAAAGAAGATATTTTGGAAAAACCTGTAGCCATTGACTTCTATAGTATTTATTTTTCCTTCAAAGGAAGTCAATGGTGACATGTTTCCAACATACTTCGAAATATCTTCTTTAGTGTTCAACAAAATAAAGAAACTCATTAAGGTTTAAACAAGTAAAAGATGAGTAAACAATCACAAAATGTTCAATTTTGTGTGAACTGTCCCTCTAAGCAATACACGCTGTTCTTAATTACTTAGTTGAACATGTATATCATACACAGACACCAGTTTTATTTAATGTACACTATATATTCTATAACTGCAGGTTAAATGTGTGAATGTATGTTTATATATGTATACTCATGACCTTAAAGAGTGCTATTTGACCCAAAAAATGTAAATCCTGTCATCATTTACTCTCCTTTTACTTGTTTCAAATCCTCATTAGTTTCATTCGTCTGTTGAGCACAAAAGAAGATGTTTTGAAGAATGTTGAAAACCTGTAACCATTGACTTCCATTATAAAAAGAAAAAACAAGTACTATTGAGGTAAATGATTACAGGCTTTCAGCTTTCTTTAAAATATCCTATTTTTGAAGAATGATGGAAACCTGTAACTATTGACCTCCATAATATTTGTTTTTCCTACAATGGAAGTCAATGGTTACAGGTTTTCAACATTCTTCAAAACATCTTCTTTTGTGTTCAACAGACATAAACACACTCATACAAGTTTATATCTACCTAAGGGAGAGTAAATAGTGAGCAAATTGTCATTTTGGGGTGAACTACCCCTTTAAATCATTCTGATTGTAATGTAATTGAAGATACACTGAAGAAGACATTGAGTTGTGTGGTATTTTCTTTTCTCCTTTTGATGTAAATCTCCTATTGATGTAAATAGCTACTGATTTCCAACATTCTTCAGAGTATCTTCTTTTGTGTTTAACAGAAGAGAGAAACTCAAGCAGGTTTTAAGCGGTGAGTAAATGATCATTGTTTTTTTGGGGTGCACTGTCCCTTTAAGAGCACAGATGTAAACTGCACACAGATGCTGCAACGGGTAAAACTGTGAATGCAAAGACAATCTTCAACTGTAGCAATCCAGTATTCAGCTTTTCCTAATCTGTAGTTTGATCTTTATTGACTTTATATATGATTCATGACCATAAAAGGTTCATTCCTAATGCACGTCCAGGCTTTAGGGGCCATTTGTTTCATGTTCACTCGATGTTCTTTGCTCTTTTATTTGAGTTTTTCTTTCCGAAGGTTAAATAAATGGACATGTCCTGTTCGTTCACTGTGTACATAGTCCTTCTTTTTCCTTTTCCCTCTTACTGGAATGGAAATGATGCTTTTTTTCTAGCCAAACACTTTAGATATGATTTCTTACTGGAAGCAATACTCAGAATTTAAGCTTTTTCAAGAGAGAATTTGAAGAATTTGAAGTTTCAGGACACATTTGCATGTTCACTGTTTGCTTTTTATTTTCTTATTGTGAAGTGGACACAAACCTCTATTTTTAGACCTCTTTTAGTGTTTCAGTAAACATTAAATAGACACTGCTGCTTATTATTAATAATAATGATAATAAAAAAATAAATAATAATAATAATAATAACGGGTATTTTTGTTAACAAAACTAAAGTGGTTTAATTTATTTATAATAAAATATTCATAATATAATTGTTTTTTTATTTTAATGTTATTTTATTTTTTAATTATTTTTTGTATTTAACCACTGTAGTTTTGCTAAAGTACCCCTGATTTAATTTAATTTAATTTAATTTGATTTTGTTAACAAAAAAACTTAAATTATATTTTATTTATTTTATTTGACCACTATTTTACCACTATTTTCACTATTTATTTTATTTTATCACTATTTTACCACTATTTTCACTGTTTATTTTATTTTATTTTATCACTATTTTACCACTATTTTCACTGTTTATTTTATTTTATTTTATCACTATTTTACCACTATTCTCACTATTTATTTTATTTTAAAATAACCCTGATATATTTTAATTAAATTTAGTTTATCCACTTTAATTTTGTTAACTAAAAACCCTTTTAACCCTTTTATTTTATTTATTTTATTTTATTTTATTATTTTAACTTTTTTTATTTTTAGTTTTGCTAAAATAACCCTCATATATTGTAATTTAATTTATTTTAACAACTTAAATTTTGTTAACTAAAATAATCATTTAATTATAATTTAATTAATTAATTTTATTTATTTACTTTAATTTTGTTAACTAAAAAAACTCTTTAATTGATTTTTTATTTTATTTATTTTAATCCAATTTTTTTTTACCATTTATTTTTGCTTTAATAACCCTAATATATTTAAATTTAATTTAATTTAATTACTTGAATTATGTTAACTTAATAATCCTTTAATATAATTTTTATTGTATTTTATATTTTATTTTATTTTATTGTTTTCCACTTAATTTAGCTAAAATAACCCTCATATATTGTAATTTAATTTAATTTAACTATTTTAATTTTGTTAACCAAAATAACCCTTAATTTAATTGTATTTAACCACTTTAGTTTAGCTAAAATAACCCTGATATATTTAAATTTAATTTAACTTTATCGCTTTAATTTTGTTAACTAAAATAACAATTTTATTTAATTTAAAATTTTAACTTTTTTATTATTTAATTTCAGATTGTAGCCAAGAAAATATATTAAAATAAATAATTAAAAACATAGTAAAGCTATATAGGTATAAATAAATATGATCAATTTATTATATTATGATTAAAGGTTATATCAAATACATTTGTTAGCTTCTACAGCTCAGAAATCCCCCAAAAGTATTTATATGGTGAAAGCATCTCCCAAACCATGTCAATATACTGAGAACAGATTTATTCTCACATTTAGCTTTACATCCGAAAACTTGAGCCTTCATGTCCAAAACAATAAATCTGAAGTCTCCCTGCTTCTGTTTATACTTCTACTAAGAACCAGTTTACATTATAAACAATTCCCACTGAATTAATTCAACCTGTTGCAAGAATTGTTTATATGTCATTTCACAAGCAACCTATAATGGAGAGTTTGGATATCGCCAAAATAGCATAATAAGAGCGCTTCAGATCATCTGCTCCCATCTTAGCCAGTCGAACCCTGACCTTCTGACCAGGTCAGTGCTCTTCTGTTGTGTAAAGCTGACATCAGCGGACATTAGCTGATATTTGCTGATCTTTTGTCTTCTGATGATCCAATCAACATCTCTGACGTCAGACTGTATCTCTGGAAGAATGTAATACACACGCCGGCGGTACATAATCCAGACTAGACTGTGTTTTCCAGACAAACTGATCAATAGCGTGCCGATAAATCACTTTGAGGATGTCTTGTTTTATAAAGTGGAAAGGAGGGATCAGTTTGTGTGCGCTGATATTTACTGTTGTTATGATGCGGTTTCCTGCCAAACCTGCTCTGGATTGTGTGTGTTTTTGGTTCTTGTTATGAACTGGGTTGAAGACGCGTGCAGATTGCTTTAATTTATGCCTTCTCTTCCTCTGTGTTGCTCCATCATGTTTGACCTGTGAGGTCTGGTCATTATTCAGATGTAGATTCAGCAGAGCTGTTTCCTGTGCTGCTCAATATCCAACAGCACAGCAAAATCAGACGCGTCTTACTCAAGACGAGTCCAATAAAGAGTTCAAACGGCCCCATGCTTCAGAATAAAACTAAGTAGAGCAGTCAGAAGATTAATCGCCGTGTGTGTGTGTGTGTGTATATACTGTGCATATGTATTGTTGGTATATATATATACATACATACATACATATATATACATACATACATATATATATATATATATATATATATATGGGGTGGGTGAGGTTGTGTATTGTGCTTATATACTTTGTATGCATATCTGAAAGATTAATTGTGATAAATGTTTGTGTGTGCTGTGCGTTTATATTTTGTATGCATATATATACTGTAAGATTAATCGTAATATATCGTAATATATATATATAAAGGTGTTTGTGTTTGTATCGTGCATATATATTTTGAATGCATATCTAAAAGATCAATCACTATATATATATATATATATATATATATATATATATATATATATATATATATATATATATATATATATATACATATATATATATATATATACATATATGTGTGTGTTGTATTTAATACAAATTAGACATAAATATGTATGTAAATATTTTTGTTTAGTGTGCTTTTTGTAAGTATTTTTTTTGTTATATACACAGAATACACAGTGAGTAGACGTACATATTTTTATTTATTTATTTATTTATTTATTTATGTATTTATGCGATTAATTGTGAGTAATCATTTGACAGCACTATAATAAAGCATAATTTTTAGCTATAAATAAATGAGACGTACAGCAAGAGCTGAGAAATATTCACTTCATATACTGTACAACTTTAAATAATGCAAACGTATTTATCATTATAGCAAAACTGACAAACAGCACCGATTTTAGCACAGAGTATCGCAAACATTTTCAGGAAAATAAATGAAATTGTCTTCACATTATAGCTGCAAGCGGACTGTCTTTAAATAAACTTTAGCCCACAATCATTACAGTTAAATGATTACAGTACAGTTAATCACTTTTAAATATATATATATAGTTTATAGCCGTCTCTAATATCTTCCATCTTTCTGTTTCTATTCAGCTAGTATGACTTGTTTTTGTTTTGGATGTTTATTTAAATAATCTCAATTTCATGACTCCGATGACCCGCGTCCTTTAATGAACTCTTGTGTATTAAATTACACCGACAGCTGACATACACTCCATGCATACGCAAACAAACAAACCTCTCTGGGTCATTAAAGTTTCAGGTTTGAATAGGCAAGATTAGCGCTCAACTTTAATTGCGGGACTCGTTCCCAATCATCATTATTCAGTCCTTGAAAGCACCTGACAAGTTATACAAAATACCTTTTGTGTTTGTTTACAGGTCGCGATTCAGGTTTTAGCGTAAGTAAATTATTTATATTGTCACTTTTGGGTGAGCAGTCACTTTAAAGGGGCTATTTCTTTGACTTTGGGGTCTTTAATGGACTTTGAGTGAACCACCAACTATTCCAGCATATGTTTTATGCAGGGGATGCCCTTCCAGCTGCAACCCAGTACTGGGAAACACCCATACACTACGGATAATTTAGTTCATCAGTTCCCCTATAGCGCATGTGTTTGGACTGTGGGGGAAACCGGAGCACCAGGAGGAAACCCACACCAACATGGGCAGAACATGGAAACTCCACACAGAAATGACCCAGCTGAGGCTCAAACCAGCAATCTTCATGCTGTGAGGTGACAGTGCTGACCACTAAGCCACTATGCACCCCACATGTTTCCAGCTTTACATTGCTGCAGATCTGAAATGTTGTTCTTCTGATTGTAAAAGGCCTCAACCCTCTGTCAGTTCGTCATCACAGTGCTTTAGTATTATTCTTCTATTATTATTCCCTCCAGAACTGTCTTGAGCATCAGTCTGCGCTCCCTCATTA
>CAIGQQ010030014.1:0-16263 GCA_903798035.1 Danio albolineatus | reverse complement strand
CACACACACACACACACACACACACACACACACACACACACACACACCCCGGCTCTTCATTAACAGGATGTTTTGATGGAAGCACACTGTTTGCCAATCGTGTTTCCTCATCGCTGATCCAGTCAAACACTCAGTGATCAATACTGTTCTCTGTTTGCTTCTGAAGAGATGAAGCCGTGTGTCGATGATGAAGTCCTGTCTGTCATCATACACACATCATGTAGACCTGCTGTAGTGTGTGTTCTCGCTCAGATCAATAGCTTCCCTCTGCTTTTAGAAGATATCATAGTGTTCTCGCTGTTCAGATTAATGATAATATACTTATATAGTGTGTTTGTTTGTTGCCGTTTGTACAGTTCTTCTTTAAATTGTAGGTTTAAATCTCTCATAATGTTGGCTTTAATCCTCAATTAAATTAATTAAGGGACTGGTGGCACGGTGGCTCAGTGGTTAGCACTGTTGCCTGGCTCTGTCAGTTGGTGTTTCTGTGTGGAGTCTGCATGTTCTCCTTGTGTTGGTGTGGGTTTCCTCCGGGTGCTCCGGTTTCCCCCACAGTCCAAACACATGCACTATAGGGGAACTGATGAACTACATTGACCGTAGTGTGTGAATGAGTGTGTATGGGTGTTTATACTGCTGTTTAAAACATACTCTGGAATAATCGGCGGTTCATTCCACTGTGGTGACCACTGATAAATTAAGGACTAAGTCGCAAGAAAATAAATGAATGAATAAATTTGGCGGTTCATTCCGCTGTGGCGACCCTCTGATAAATAAGGAACTAAGCTGAAGGAAAATGAATGAATGAATAAATTTGGCGGTTCATTCCACTGTGGCGACCACAGATAAATAAAGGACTAAGTCGAAGGAAAATGAATGAATGAATAAATTTGGTGGTTCATTCCACTGTGGCGACCACTGATAAATACAGGACTAAGTCGAAGGAAAATGAATGAATGAATAAATTTAGCAGTTCATTCCGCTGTGGCGACCCTCTGATAAAAAAGGAACTAAGTTGAAGGAAAATGAATGACTGAATAAATTTGGCAGTTCATTCCGCGGTGGTGACCACAGATAAATAAGGAACTAAGCTGAAGGAAAATGAATGAATGAATAAATTTGGTGGTTCATTCCACTGTGGCGACCACTGATAAATACAGGACTAAGTCGAAGGAAAATGAATGAATGAATAAATTTGGCAGTTCATTCCGCTGTGGCGACCCTCTGATAAATAAGGAACTAAGTTGAAGGAAAATGAATGACTGAATAAATTTGGCAGTTCATTCCGCTGTGGCGACCCTCTGATAAATAAGGAACTAAGTTAAAGGAAAATGAATGAATGAATAAATTTGGCAGTTCCTTCCGCGGTGGTGACCACTGATAAATAAGGAACTAAGCTGAAGGAAAATGAATGAATGAATAAATTTGGCAGTTCATTCCACTGTGGCGACCACTGATAAATAAAGGACTAAATCGAAGGAAAATGAATGAATGAATAAATTTGGCGGTTCATTCCACTGTTGCGACCCTCTGATAAATAAGGAACTAAGCCAAAGGAAAATAAATGAATGAATAAATTCTGATGTTTTCTTAGAACTGTTCATTCACATTTCATAGATAGAAACTATTTTGTATAGTGTGTTTTTGTTTGTTTGTTGTTTGAAAAAAAAAACTGGAGGCTTACTGTAAATTTCTCTTAATGTTGCCTCTATTCTTTATATTAAATTAAATTAAATTGAATTAAGTTAGGCGGGGCAGCACAGTGGGTTGCGCTGTGGCGACCCTCTAATAAATAAGGAACTACGCAGAAGGAAAATGAATGAATTAATTAAATTCTGATGTTTTCTTAGAATTGTTTGTTTACATTCGACAGTTTTGTATAGTGTGTTTTTGTTTGTCTGTTTGTAATTTGTACTATTTTTCTTAAAATTGGAGTTTTAAATCCCTCCTAATGTTGGTTTTATTCCTAAATTAAATAAAATTAAATTATGATGGTGGCTCAGTGGTTAGCCCAATCGCCTCACAGCAAGAAGGTTGCTGGTTTGAGCCCCGGCTGGGCAAGTTGGCGTTTCTGTTTGCATGTTCACCCCGTGTTGACGTGGGTTTCCTCCACAGTCCAAACATGTGCTATAGGGGAATTGATGAACTACATTGACCGTAGTGTATTAGTGTGTATATGGCTGTTTCCCAGTACTGGGTTGCAGCTGTAAGAGCATTTTTTTTCCTCAGAATTGTCAGTCTATATCTCAGAATTTAGCTTTTTCTCAAAAGTCTGAATTTACGTCTTGCTATTATTTTCCCACCAAATAAAAGAAATTGAACAAATGTATAGTTTTATTCTTCGTTGAAAGTCGCTGGTTCGAGTCCCGGCTGGGTCAGTTGGTGTTTCTGTGTTTAGTTTGCATGTTCTCCTCATGTTGGCATGGCTTTCCTTCTATTGGTGAATTGCTAAACTAAATTGGTCATAGTGTATGTGTGAATGAGTGTGTATTTGTGTTTCCCAGTACTGTGTTCCTGCTGGAAGGGCATCCACTGTGTAAAACTGGCGGTTCATTCCGCTGTGGCGAACCTTTGATACATTTAAAGAATTAAGTCGAAGGAAAATGAGAACTAGAGAACAAGATTTAATCCAAAAAATCATAAAAGTGCAGCTTGTTTATTTATAAAGACATTTTCATGAGCTTTTCTATTTAAAATGTGTAATATTTAATCTACAAAACTTTACATAATACACTTTTTGTGTTTTTAAGTTAAAGTGAAACAGAAATGGCTTTACACAGAAGATTACCAAGCTATATTTCAAGCATCATGTCAACACTTGATGTTAGTTAATGAATAGGAAGGAGAAGGAGAGGCTTGAATGATTCTTTCATGGTAATTAACATAATGCCACAAACACTGATGGTTAAGCTTAAAGTGACGCAAGAAGCGTTTTGAAAGGTTAAACTATACAGTAAAGTGTTTCTGTACAGTGATGTGGATCAGGTTTAGCCTTGTGTCCTTCAAAGGGAGTGTCAGTAAGATGAAAAGGTGAAGAAACAGACTGTACTGTCCTGATACTGTCCTTCAGTTTACATTACCACATCACAGAGCAGGGCGAGACTTTAGAAAACCACCCTGCGTGAGAAATCCACAGGAACTCTTTCCAGTCCACGGGAACACTGCAGACTTTGAGCGAAGAATGTTGTTTATTGGAAAATTACTTGTGTAATGTGAGCGGCGCTTTTAAGCGTATTAATAAATCAGTGGAATGAGTGAACCGTGCATTGCCAAGAAGTCAAAATAAGACCCCACGTGTGCGTTAATCTTGCCAATTAATGTGTAGTTATTAGTCTGAATGTGGGTCGGGTCATCATATCAATGAGGGAACATTTTGTTCGAGTCACTATATGATTTACAACACAGGGAAACACATGTTCTAGCCTATTTGTGTAGTGAAACCGCAAAAATGTATACTTAATTGCAGTTGTTAGGTAAAATGAATGCTACTTGGAAGAATGACGCGAACAGCTTTTGTTCCTTTTCACACTAATGATATTCACAGGGACATATAATTGATAATTAAAGGATTTTTTCATGCACAATGTCAAAAAAATACCACAAAATAATTTAATGGAGTTTTTGATTTGTAAATAATATGCTTGCGTCACCTATCGCCATATGGACAACTTTACAGACGTGGTCAGTTTGCTCAGTGGCTCACATTGTATGGCATTGTGCTTGGGTTGGATTTTAGCACCCTCTAGTGAACGTCATCTGAAACGCACAACAAAACGTTCCCTAATTAACGAGCTTTAGAATTGTAAACATTTGTAGACGGTGCCCTCTAGTGGATTTGTCATCTGAAAAGCACAACAAAACGCACCCCAATTAACAAATTTCAGATTCGTTAGAGATTATAGACAGCGCCCCCTCTAGTGGATTTGACATGTGAAACATGCAACAAAATGTACGTTAAGTATTTTAGATTCAGATTTAAAAATTGTAAACAGCGCCCTCTAGTGGATTTTTCATCTGAAACGCACAACAAAATGTACCTCAAGTAGCGTATTTCAGATTTGCAAAATATGTAGACAGTGCTCTCTAGTGGATTTGTCAACTGAAAAAAAACAACAAAATGTACACTAAAAATTTTTTTTTTAAAAAAGCTGGGGCCCCAGAAATAAACCATAAAATAACGACCGTTAAATTACAGAAATTTACTGTAAAATAACAAAACATTAAATGAAAAAATAATAGACATTAAATTACAGAAATATCCTTAAATTTCTGGTCAATTTCTGTAATTCAACCTCTGTTATTTCTGTAATTTAACGGTCGTTATTTTACGGTTTATTTCTGGCACCCCAGTTGCCGGAAATAAACTGTAAAATTAAGATTTTTTTTTACAGTGTACCCTAATTAACAAATTTCAGATTCGTTAGAAATTGTTGACAGCGCCCCCTTTGGTGGATTTGTTATGTGAAACATGGAACAATGTACGTTAAGTATTTTAGATTCAGATAAAAAAAATTGTAAACGGCGCCCGCTAATGGATTTGTCATCTGAAACGTGTCACAAAACGTACCCTAAGTAATGTATTTTAGATTCATAAAAAGTGTAGACCACACTCTCTAGTATATTTGTCACCTGAAATGGACAGCAAAATGTACAGATTTCAGATTTGCAAAAATAAAGACATTACCATCTAGTGGATTTGTCATCTGAAACGCAGAACAAAATGTACCTTAAGCAGCATTTCAGATTCACAAAAAAGTAGCGCCCTCTAGTGAATTTGTCATCTGAAACATGCAACAAAATGATATCACTAATGATATTTACAGGGACATATAATTGAGAATTAAAGGATTTTTTTTCATGCACAATGTCAAACAAATACCACCGATCAATTTAATGGAGTCTTTGATTTGTAAGTAATATTGTATGCATCACCTATCTCCATATGGACAACTTTACAGGCGTGGTCAGTTTGCTCAGTAGCTCACTTTGTATGGCATTGTGCTTGGGTTGGATTTTAGCACCCTCTAGTGAACGTCATCTGAAACGCACAACAAAACGTTCCCTAATTAACGAGCTTTAGAATTGTAAACATTTGTAGACGGCACCCTCTAGTGAGTTCGTCATCCGAAAAGCACAACAAGACGTACCACAGTTAACAAATTCAGATTCCATAGAAATTATAGACAGCGCCCCCTCTGGTGGATTTGTCATGTGAAACATGCAACAAAATGTACGTTAAGTATTTTAGATTCAGATTTAAAAATTGTAAACAGCGCCCTCTAGTGGATTTTTCATCTGAAACGCACAACAAAATGTACCTCAAGTAGTGTATTTCAGATTTGCAAAATATAGACAGTGCTCTCTAGTGGATATGTCAACTGAAAAAAAAAAAAATAAATAGCTGGGGTGCCAGAAATAAACCGTAAAATAACGACCGTTAAATTACAGAAATTTACTGTAAAATAACAAAACATTAAATGAAAAAATAACAGACATTAAATTACAGAAATTTCCTTAAATTTCTGGTCAATTTCTGTAATTCAACCTCTGTTATTTTACAGTAAATTTCTGTAATTTAACGGCTGTTATTTTACGTTTTAATTCTGGCACCCCAGTTGCCGGAAATAAACCGTAAAATTACGATTTTTTTTTTTTTTTTACAGTCTACCCTAATTAACCAATTTCAGATTCGTTAGAAATTGTAGACAGCTCCCCCTCTGGTGGATTTGTCATGTGAAACATGGAACAAAATGTTAAGTCTTTTCTGATTCAGATTAAAAATTGTAAACAGCGCCCTCTAGTGTATTTTACATCTGAAACGCACAACGAAATGTACCTCAAGTAGTGTATTTCAGATTTGCAAAATATGTAGACAGCGCTCTTTAGTGGATATGGCATCTGAAACATGCAATGAATACCTACCTTAAGTAACGCATTTCAGATTCATAAAAAATTGTAGACAGCGGCCTCTAGTCTGTTTGTCATCTGAAATGTGCAACTTAACGTACCCTAATTAACGAGTTTTAGATTTGTACAAATTTGTAGACAGCGCTCTCTAGTGGACTTGTCAACTGAAAAAAATAAATAAAAAATCCATAATTTTACCGTTTATCTCCAGCAGCTGGGGTGCCGGAAATAAACCGTAAAATAATGGCGTTAAATTACAGAAATTTACTGTAAAATAACAAAACATTAAATGAAAATTAACAGACATTAAATTACAAAAATTCCTTAAATTGAAATTTCTGTAATTTAACGGCCATTATTTTACGGTCGCTCCCCCTTTGGTGGATTTGTCATGTGAAACATGGAACAAAATGTACGTTAAGTATTTTAGATTCAGATAAAAAAAATTGTAAAAAGCGCCCTCTAGTGGATTTTTCATCTGAAACGCACAACAAAACGTATCTTAAGTAACAAATCTCAGATGCAGAAAAGTGTAGACAGCGCCCTCTAGTGGATTTGTCATCTGAAACGCACAAAAAAACGTATCTTAAGTAACAAATTTCAGATGCAGAAAAGTGTAGACAGCGCCCTCTAGTGGATTTGTCATCTGAAACACAACAAAACGTATCTTAAGTAACAAATCTCAGATGCAGAAAAGTGTAAACAGCGCCCTCTAGTGGATTTGTCATCTGAAATGCACAACAAAAATGTTCCTTGAGTAACGTATTTCACATTAGCAGAAATGTAGCGCCCTCTAGTGGATTTGTCATCTGAAATGTACACTAAAACATACCTTAGCTTACATATTTTACATTTGTAAAAATATAGCACCCTCTAGTAGATTTGTCATCGGAAACACAACAAAACGCATCTTAAGTAACAAATCTCAGATGCAGGATAGTGTAGACAGTGCCCTGTAGTGGATTTGTTATCTGAAACGTGCAGTAAAATGTACATGAAGCAATGTATTTTACTTTTTTTTTTTTTTTTTTAGAGAAATGTAGCCTGAGGCACATTTTGCAATGATCCGGGGCTGGATTTAGTTTTCTTCAGAAATGCTCTTCCTGTGCAGTTTCACACCTCAGTGAATTCTTTATTTTTGCATCCGTTTCTGTGGCCTTTAGGTTAACTGCGAGACTGTAATGTGACTTAATGAGAAACCACTGACAGCTCAGCGAAACAGAGTGACCAAACCACTGACCGTTTGTTCCTGTAAAGACACCTGACAATCTTTCACAAGCTTGTAGAGTTTGTCCTGTGCTGTTTACGCAATCAAACGTGAATTTAAAGCTCGGAGGACACTCTTGCGTCACATCTTGAGCCGTGCAGCTGTTCAGTGGGGTTAATATTATTAACTTAAACTAAAACTGCGATAGCATTTTCATGGTCTAAAAGAAAATTAAATATTTCAGTAAAAAGTAATAATCAGTTTGCTTCAGCTTGTTTCTAAGCCAACATTATTGCTATTCTGTTTACCCTAAACACCAAAATTAAACTGAAATTAACTAAATGAAGGGTAAAAATAGACTTAATATTGACTTTTATATATATATTGACTTTAAAACAGTGTCTTAGTAATGCTAAAATAACTAGGTTGTTTTTTTTTTTGGGGGGGGGGGGGGTGACTTAATTAGTTAATTTTACATTTGATTTCATTCTTAAAACTCTGTTTAAACACTATTTTGTATTTTTTTTTAAACTGTTCTCGCTGGGGTGAGAATGACCCATGCAAATATTCATCATATTTTGAAAAATTGCACGTTCTTTCATTCCTTTTCTTTTCATCTTAGTCGCTTTATTAATCATTGGTCGCCACAGTGGAATGAACCACCAACTTATCCAGCATATGTTTTACACAGCGGATGCCCTTCCAGCAGTCCAACACTGGGAAACATCCATACACTCACATTCACACACATACCACCAGTGTTTCCTCTCGGATTTTTTCCAGCTGTGGCGACATACCTTTTACATCAGGGATGCTCAACCCTGCTCCTGGAGATCGACCTTAGTGCTGAGTTCAGCTCCTACTCTGATCAAACACACCTGAACTAATTAATCAGGACCTGAACAGCAGATAATTTCCGGAAGGTGTGTTTGATATGGGTTGCAACTGAAATTTGCAGGACGGTTGATATCCAGGCCAATCTACCAACTACCTGTGGTGTTATTTCAGTGACAAATGTCGTGAGCGCAGTATTACCAGGCGAGATCGCATTCATGTAATACGAGCATGCGGGTCTCTGCTTTGACGCCGTCAAATATATGCGGTTGAACTGTGATTTAGTGCATTTATGTAACAAGTACGTCTCCAACATTTATTAGAATTGCTAGGAATATTTATGAATATTTATGTATGGGATGATAACTGTTTTCAAGGTATACTGTGGTATGGAATGGTCAAGGTTTTCATAAGGTTTTCGTCAAAATTTTCTGCTATACCGTTCCTAAGATATCTGTAAGATTTTATTTAATTTTTTGTTTGTTTTTTTAGGTGTAAATTGTAAAGACATCTGCGTTTTTGAAACAAATGAAGACTGCAGAAGTCAATGATTCACCTGAATTATTTGGCCCGACATGTTTACTGTCCCAGAATATTTAAAATGTTTCTCAAAATAAAATATATTGTGTTCAAAGGGGAAAGGGTTTTGTATTTTAGCCAGACATTTAAAAATAATATATTTTAGAGCAGTAAACACAATACCGTCACACCGTGAAATACCGGTATGATGGTATTGTGTTTACTGCTCTAAAATATATTCTTTTTAAATCTCTGGCTGAAAAACAAAACATTTTTCCCCTCTGAACACAAAATATTTTATTTTGAGAAACATTTAAAATATTTTAGGGCAGTAAACATGTCGGGCCAAATAATTCAGGTGAATCATTGACTTCTGCGGTCTTCATTTGTTTCAAAATCAGATTTATTTTACGATTTACACCTAAAAAAACAAACAAAAAATGTAAATAAAAATAACTTAAACACACCTTAGAAACGGTATAGCAGAAAATACTGGCAGTATGAAAACCTAGCTGCGTCCCAAATGACACACTATACACTATGCACTTATGTACTATGTACTTATGCACTTACACACTCAACAGTACAGTATATGTATGTAGTGCTGTCCCAAATGGAACACTAATGGCTTTTATACTAAGCAGAAGTTCAAACCGTTTCCCTGATGACTTTTGACGGTTGCCAAATTAGAGAAATAAAATGACCAAAATACCAAATAATACCTGTCATGAGTATAAACACATTCACCATCAGGAGGCGCTATAATCACTCTCGTAGGAGAATTTTGCTTTCACAGTCCAAAATAAATAAAGTTATCCAACATGTGCGCATGATAGCCCCGCCCCTTCCGTTACGCGCACGAAGCTCCGGTCGTTGAGTGTGTGAAGTGTCCATCATTACACACTTCATATTAGCGGTGGAATGAGTGCATCATCCGGGTAATTAAAGTGCACTCATTATTTTTTGAGTTTTCAGTGTGAACTTAGTTATTACACTATTTATACTACAAAATGGCATAGAAAAGTGCACAAGTATGCGATTTGGGACGCAGCTCTTGACTTTTCCATAGCGCGGTATACCTTGAAAACGGTTATCGTCCCATGCCTAAAACTAACAGACTGATAATAACACCTAAAACTGTTTATTTTAATTTCATGGGACCTTTAAATCAGGAATTTTACATCTAACCACAAGCACTCGGCAGCAGAAAGAATCAGGTCTATGACAATTCCAGTTTCAGGAGGAGTAACTCTTACAGACGTCATAGAAAATAAAAGCACAATCAGACAGTGTGTGTGAAGCTCTGACACACACACACACACACACACACACACTTTACTGCCTCTTGATGGAAATGCAGGAGAGCGAAGCTGTGGAATCTGGCCTGAGTGTCTGAATGAGAGCTTATGTAACGCACAGTAATTAAACTGCAGCAAAACAACAGCCAGATTCAGCAGTCTGCGTTCAGCACACGCAGGTTGACTTCAGGACGCTTCTTTAACCAGATAACCACTGTTTTATTTATTTATTCAATTATTGTTTAAGCTAACCATTGTTAAGTATCTTCACCAGACATACCCGTGTTGGTGTGGGTTTCCTCCGGGTGCTCCGGTTTCCCTGACAGCCCAAACACATGTGCTATAAAGGAACTGATGAAGTAAATTGGCCGTACTGAATAAGTGTGTGTATGGGTGTTTTCCAGTACTGGGTTGCAGCTGGAAGGGCATCAGCTGTGTAAAACATGTACTAGAATAGTTGGTGGTTCATTCCGCTGTGGTGACTCCTGATATTTACGGACCTCTGATCTTCGGGATTAAGCCGAAAGAAACTGAATGAATGAATAATAATGGGATGTCACTGTGGTGCAGTGGGTAGCACGATCGCCTCACAGCAAGAAGGTTGCTAGTTTAAGCCTTGGCTGGGTTGATATTGTGTGGAGTTTGCATGGTCTCCCTGTGTTAGTGTGGGTTTCCTCTGGTTTACCCCACAGTCCAAACACATGTGGTATAGGTAAATTAGCAAGATTTTACGTGTTTGTGCTTGAGTGAAAGTGTATGGGTGTTTCCTTGTGATGGGTTGCAGCTGAAAGGACATCCGCTGTGTAAAACGTATGCTGGATAAGTTGACGGTTCATTCCACTGTGGCGACCACTGATTAATAAAGGGACTAAGCTGAAAAGGAATGAATAGTCTGCAAATATTCACACAAGCAATAAATAATAACTTTTTTTTATTAACAAAGACCAATAAAGGGCTTTAATTTAAGAAATATTTAAAGATTCTGCACTGTTTTTTGGCCGGGCTTCGAAACAGATGCTGGAAATGATGTTTGCAATTCAATTGGCATTAAAATGTGATTAGATTTATGCAAATCGTTTACAAATTTCAGTATTAAAAATGCAAAAATCGAAGCCTCTTTTTCTCCGGCTCCGTGAAATCTCCACAGTTTCATTACCTGCCTCTTTTATTAATGTTCTCAATTTACTTTCCCTCCTCTGATCCATCTTGTTTCATCAACTCTTATATAACCCTGATGTTTCTCCACGTGGCCGTTCAGAAGTGTGTGTGAGTGGATGCAAACGGGCCTCCTTTGATGCTATCAGCAGATAAACTGAATTATTTGATGATAAATGTGTATTAGTTTGTCTAGGCGAGGAAGAGTTGTACGTCTGAATGCTGTTATTGAACTATAAAAACAACTCGGGGTTAAAAATAGACCTGTTGAGTGGTATTACGGCCATAAGGTGCTCGGACCGGTCTGAATGAATCCTCAAGACACACACGGCATCAACAACAAGCATTTTAGATGAAGGCCGAGGGAGGAAAATGAGTGCGTTTCTGCATGTGACTCATGTGTGCGTCAGATGATGAGTCTGGCGGACAATTCAGGCCTGTTTTAGTCACATACATGAAACAGCAGACGTACAGCTGAAGTCAGAATTATTAGCCGTCCTGTATATTTTATACCCAATCTAGTCGCAGGCCGGATTAAACTGCTCAGCAAGCCACCAGTTGATGATCAGTGCTTTAGTGGGACCGCAGCTTAACAGTGGTTTGTGTTGACAATCCAAAACAAATATTGCTGAAGGGGGCTAATAATATTGACCTTAAAATGCTTTAAAAAAAATTAAGAACTGCTTTTATTCTAGCCGAAATAAAACAAATAAGACTTTCTCCACAAGAACAAATATTAGAGGAAATTCATTCATTCATTTTCTTTTCGGCTTAGTCCCTTTATTATTCCGGGGTCGCCACAGCGGAATGAACCGCCAACTTATCCAGCATTTGTTTTACGCAACGGATGCCCTTCCAGCCACAACCCATCCCTGGGAAACACATCCATACATTCTCATTCACACACATACACTACGGACAATTTAGCTTACCCAATTCACCTGTACCACATGTCTTTGGACTGTGGGGGAAACCGGAGCACCCGGAGGAAACCCACGCAACCACGGGGAGAACATGCAAACTCCACACAGAAATGCCAACTGGCCCAGCCGGGGATCGAACCAGCGACCTTCTTGCTGTGAGGCGAACGTGCTAACCACTAGGCCACCGTGGCGCCCCATTAGAGGAAATACTGTGAGAAACTCCTGAATCTGTCAAATATAATTTGTGAAATGTTTGAAAAAGAATTCACAGGAGGGCGAATAACTCTGACTTCATCTGGATATACATGCATACATAAAATAAAAAATATTTAAATAATCCATTGCTACGCATCTCTTCTTCTAGATATGGTTCAGATATAGAGAGCGGTGCAGAATAAGGGTTTTTCTGCACACTTAAGGAGTCAAAGCAACCTGAACGTCAAAGTGACAGATTTAATGTCATCTCAACCTTTCTCTCCTTCGCATTCAAAATGTTATCATCCAGTAAGCGACGCAATCATCGTGAAAATAAATTATTTTGAGACTATCAAGTGTTCAGGGAATCAAAAGTGATGTTAGAATCACGCTATTATACTGGACGTGGAGCGTCAGATTGAGTGCATTGTATTGTGATTTTGATTTAAGGAAGGTGGCATGGTGGCTCAGTGGTTAGCACTGTGGCCTCGCAGCAAGAAAGTCACTGGTTTGAGTCCCACCTGGGTCAGTTGGTGTTTCTGTGTGGAGTTTGCATGTTATCCTCGTGTTGGCGTGGGTTTCCTCCGGGTGCTCCAGTTTCCCCCACAGTCCAAACACATGTGTTATAGGGGAACTGATTATCTAAATTGGCCGTAGTATATGAGTGTGTATGGGTGTTTCCCAGTACTGGGTTGCTGCTAGACATGCATCCCCTGTGTAAAACATATGCTGGAATAGTTGGTGGTTCATTCCACTGTGGCGACCCCTGATAAATAAGAGACTAAGCCGATAGAAAGTGAATGAATGACTAAAGCTAATGTACTGAGAATGTATTCAATCTTTTTATCTGTAGAGCAAATTTAGACGCTCGTCTCCTTCTCTAGATCTTTCAATTAAAGATCACTGCTAGGAACAACCACGGTTATTGTAGTAAAACCCCTGGAAACCACAAATTAACCACGATTAATCATAGTTTAAAGAGCCCATATGGTGGGTTGAGAACGGTTAAATTTTACTTTTTGAAGTCCCAAACAACAGGATGATATGTATGCAAGGTTAAAAAACACTTTCGATGTCTTATAATATCTATTTATTTTTACCTCATTTTCCCACCGACTCCCATATGAATCGTCTGAGCGAGTCTTTTCCCCCAAGCACCTCCTCTACGTGACGCTACCACAACACGTCACCACGTCACGTCCTTTACGTGTCAGCAGCCCAATGCCAGAACATATTGAAAAACATCACTGCAGTTGTACGACAGCGTATTGCTATATTCTTCATCATAACAACAAACATTCAGTAATAATGAACACTTCATGGACTATTGTAAGCCAACAAATAGTAACATTCGGCAGTAAGCTAAATGGCTACCGCTACATGCTGCACGGAGCAAACACAATACAGACAACTACATCCATATTTACCTTGTTACAGTGAACACGACTGGAAGAACACGCAGGTCCAAATAAACTGGGTATTGATCCATCCTTTAACAACAACTGTGCAGCAAATCCCGCGTTGTAAGCTGGTAGATTTGTGTAGCTCTCTTCAGCGAGATGACGTGAACACAGCACCATATTGGGGCTATAATTCTCAGGTATTTTACCAAAAATAAACCTCAACCACTCCAGGTAGGGAAAAGAGGTTTCCAGGTAGGGAAAATAACACAGCTTTTCCCTCACACTTCAGAGCACAGCGTCTACGGGACATGATTTAACCGGAATGCCGATAAGTTCAGTAAAGTTAGCAACAGATTCGCAGATTCATGTTTTCCGGATCAATAACTCATGACCGAAACATTGTTCCTACACAAATAGCACCTCTTTTCAACCGTCGCAATGTATACAATCACCTACAACCTTATTTTCCTAAAAATTAGCTTTCCTACGCGCTGGACGCATTATATTGGACTCTATAAGCAGGCGGCAAAGAGACCGATCCTTAGGGACCGTCTACAAAGAGCAAAACGCAAAAAACAATACTACAAAAGCTGTCAATAACTTCTCTCTAAATCTTTATACTGCCATCAAACAGTATAAAGATTTACTCAGATCACACGCTGGTTATGCTACAACACTTACTGCAATTACTTACTTACAAGGTACTTACTGCCTTCCACTTTTTCTTCCTGTCTGTGGGCGGGGCCGGGGAGTTCAATTTTCCTGGGTCTGCGCGCGCAACTAGTATGTTTCGCGTTGACGTCAAGCCGAAACGGCTAAAGACTCGTTCTAATAATGATTCATTTAAACAATGAGTCGACTCTTTTATAGATGAATCAATTGTTTTAAACACTTTACACTTTCAGATTTAAGCCTCAGCTGGACATTTCACTTTACTTAGAGCTGTGCTACACACTGCATGGAAGGTCATTATCAAAAGTCCATAATATGGGCTCTTTCATGGTGTTTTTATAGGTAAACTGTGCTTGTTTACAGTTGAAGTCAGAATTATTAGCCCCCTTGGATATGTTTTCCACAATTTCGGTTGCACAGAGATTTTTTTCAACCCGTTTCTAATCATAATAGTTTTAATAACTCATTTCTAGTAAATTTGACTAGATATTAACTTAACTAGGCTTAACTAGGGTAATTAGGGTAAAGTTAGGGTAATTAGGCGAGTCATTGTATAACAGTGGTTTGTTCTGGAGACAATCCAACACTGATATTGCTGAAAGGGGCTAATAATATTGACCTTAACATGGGTTTAAAACAATTAATAACTGCTTTTAATCTAGCCTAAATAACACAAATAAGACTTTTTGCAGAAGAATAAATATTAGAGGTAGTACTGTGAGAAACTCCTGAATCTGAGAAACAGCATTTGGGAAATATTGTGAAATCTCAAAGGAGGGCGAATAACGCTTCAGCTGTGTAATATTATGTGTTATAACTATTTGTCAATGAATGCTGCAGTATACTGTGAGCTGTTGAATTGTAATACATAATAGAGTATACATTGGTTTTTATTACATTATACTGGCGTATTGTAGTATAATATAATAACAGAGTCTGGTATTTATGTGTTACACTGTGCTTACAGTAAAGCCGGGTTTGTAGCAGGTCTAGCAGAAGAACACATATTTACTTTGCTGATTTATTACACCAAATTAACCATGGGCGTAAATCAGAAACGGAGGTGTGTGTGCAGCCTTCTGCTGTATGTAGTGGCTGAATGTGCGTTTTTAATCGTGCAAATAAATGCAATTATTAAATGACTGATTTTAAATAATCTATCTTTATTAATGCAATGCTGATTTTATTTGACATTGCATATATTTATTAGCATCAGGTACAAAAAACGTGATCCAAAGGTGTTCTTTTATTAATTAATTATGCATAGTTGCATGCAAATAACCCTATAGTAACTACACTGTATTAAATATCAGATTTTTATTTTTTATTTTTCCCATTTTCTTTCTGCTTTTTAATCGTGCTATGGAATCTTAAACTTTCTTCTGACAGCTTTTAACCATGAAACGTACAGAAAAGTGACTATTATAAACGTTTGTTATAGGCTGTAGTGCTGTATTGTCTGTGTTGGTGTTGTATATTACGCTACAGAAACCTTGTAATGAACTGCAGCACATGTTCTGCTATTTTACACACTTATTTCTCTGGATATTATTTCTTATATTGTTTCAAACAGTTAAAACATCAATAAAAGTCACTTTGTTAAATTGTTTGTTGAATTTTCAACATCAGAAGGGGACAGAGCAGAAATCAACATCCCATAATGCAACTCACCACTCCAGATAAACCCAAAACGCTTGTGAATTACAAAATACAGATTTTTTTTTACAGTGTACATGTAATTAATTAAGATGACTCGGTAGTAAATAGTTTATATTAATAAAAAAAATCATGTATTAAGTAAATAATTTACTTATATGTTAACATCAAATGTTGTTGTTGTTGTTTTATTTACAACATTCTTAATTGATTTACTAGTCATGGAATTACAGAACATAAAACATTTTCAGTCTTGTTGCCCATCCAAGTTCAAGGAACGGCAAATGATAACTTGACTTCTAGTTGATCATTTGGCCTCAGCAGTGGCTCATATGAAAGGCAAAGATTACACTGATTTTACCACAGTAAATATGATCATGTGTGGATGTTGACTGATGTAATGAGGACAGTGCGCTCTGACTCTGCTTAGACTAAAATCTCGTCACCGAACCTTCAATAATGTCCAGTATAGAATATAAAGTCCTGCTGCAGTG
>CAIGQQ010030013.1:565-18782 GCA_903798035.1 Danio albolineatus | reverse complement strand
CACACACACACACACACACCCCGCGTTGAGGGTACAGTGAGACTCCGCCCTGTGACTCTAAATGCGCAGATTACAGAGAGCGCAGCACAATCTTAAAGAATTAAAACTTAAAGAATGATCGACTGGTAAACGCAGTCGTTTGAGAGCTGCAGCCGGCTGCTTAATCCGAGACACCCGCCTCAACGTCGCGAGAGTTTTTTGGTGCATCAGAGGCGCATGCAACTGGAACACGTTTCCAATGCCGAGTTCAGACTGCATGATTTTCAAAACAGTTGTGTCACAGATGTGTTCACACTGCGTGATTATCTGGGCTAGTGTTCTGTCGCTGCTTTGTTTAGACTGCAAGATGGATCGGCGACAGGGAGTTTCACACTGCATGACTTCAAAATAGGAAGAATCGCAGACAACTTTCTTACGTCTCACACCCAAAAACACATATCTTTTGTTATTAACTACATGACAAGAAAGAAGCCTTTAATGGGGTGGAAAATCACAGAGCTTGATCCACGCTGGCATTTCGCCCTTTGGGTTTTAGGTTTTGAAAAAGGAAAAAAATTCCACCATCCCGTCCAAGCTTAGGACATTTAGTATATTTAGAAAAAAACTAATATTTTATGTTTGTCATCATCATTATTTTTAACAATAATAAATAATTAAATTATAGCTGTAGTTTTCTTATTAGTCTGTGCAGAAATTAATCCCACTGTCAATAAAATCTTTACTGCTCTGCCTCAGTGTTGTAATTGTATGAAATGAAAATGCACTCAGAAATCGACCTGTGCCCATAATGTCCATTGGTTAATCCGGCCCTGCTTATAGGAATTGTATTATCGAACGCATATTCGTACATCTCTAATAAAGTAGCCTATCCGTTGATTTGTTTGTGTCCAAGCAAACATGGCGGACACACACACTCGCACACACACACCAAATGCAGAGAAAACCGAGAGCGCAGCACAACGCATTAAAATGGTCTGCTATACAATACTTTTTAAATAAAGCTCATGTTACATAGTCCTATTTTTGTTGCTGATATGTGTGCATATTTCACACGCACATGCAAAAATAATAATAATTAAAGCTGCAAGCAGCGATGAAAGGGACCTCGCACAACCGGCCCACCGCCGCCCGGTGGCCCCACCACGACAGCGAACAGCGTACGATATAAATTTCAGCCGAAACATACAAAAAACCTGAGAAAATCACAGATTTATGCCAAACTTCCTCTTGTCAGCAGGTGGCGCTACGACTGTGACTACCTATTGGCACGTGGATGTGTTCAGGAGAGGAATTTTATCAAACATGTGAAGTTTCAGACTGATCGGATATTGTTTGGCTGAGTTATAAGTACTTCCTCCTCCATGGCGAAGCGTTGATGTTTGTCAGTCCGCCACGGACACGCCCCTCGGTGAAAACTCTAGATCTTCGCAATTTAACATCGCCAAGGCCTTTAGATGATATAACCCAATTTTGGTGTCGATCCGATTAAATCCCTAGGAGGAGTTCGTTCAAATACAACGGCTGGAAATGGCAAAAATGCCACTTTTTCGCCGAAGGAAGTTAAAAATATCTGACTTCCTGTTGGGTTTGAGATATGGCTCCAAGAGACTTTTTTGTAGGGTCTGGCATGTTTGAGGTGTGTGCCGATTTTCGTGCGTGTGCGTGATTCGTGGCTCTGGGGCTAGTCCGTCAAAACTTTCTAGGTGGCGCTGTCGAGTCATTTTGCCACGCCCGCTTCCGAGACCCCTAATAAACGTAAATTTTCGCCGATTCAGGGGCGTGTGCAAAGTTTCGTGAGTTTTCGGGCACGTTTAGACCGCCAAATTGGCGATTCATTCCGGAGAAGAAGAAGAAGAAGAAGAAGAAGAAGAAGAAGAAGAAGAAGAAGAAACAGAGCAATTACAATAGGGCCTACGCACCGTTCCGGTGCTCGGTCCCTAATAAGTAAAACGAAACGAAATTAAAACACACGAAACACACTAAAACAGGGCAGTTAATTTAAACAGTTGTTAAAAAACATAACATTAATTTAAAGGAGAACACTGAGGCTTTGAAAAAGCAAAAAAAACAAACAAATTTTAACATAATTTATTATTTAATATAATATGATTTTAAAATAATATATATAATTTCCACGCATCAACGCTGCGGTTCTCTGAATAATTGACTTAAAAAAATATGTAATTTAGGCTACAAGCCTACACTGCTAGTGTATTTGCTTATGCCAAATTAAACGCAAGAAAATGTACTGTAGGCATATTTTAACGGCTAAAGCATATCGATTGTATTTTGACTTGTAGCCTATAAGTTCATTGCCCTAAAATATGAAAATCTAACCTGAAAACAAGTTGTTAAAATAGGTTAAATAAATAAATAAAATGGGTAGGCCTAACCTAATGGCTTGTGGTGACGTTTTTACAAATGATAGCCTAACATTTGCAATAATGATGGCGAACAATAATGCTAATATGTATAATTATATAACAATAATGACAATAATGATAACGAAACGGCATATTATTGTTCCTTTTAAAATTACTACTACAGGCGCCACTGCACAAAAATTGAACTGAAAATAACTGACCAACAAAACTTATTAAACTTTAAGCAAACTATATGAAATTAATTTTTAAAATATATTTTTTTCAAGCAAAAATATACGAATTACATTTTTTATTTGAGCCCGTCTACTGCTCAACTGTGCGGGTGGATGATTTTCGGTCAGTGCAAAGCGTAAGGGTTTCATTAATGCTTTAATGATTGTAGCATATCACAATCTTCTGATAAATTATGTCATAATAAATGCCCTTGAATAATGTCGCCTGTGCATAACCAGTCGGCTAATCATTTAAAGTTGTCACTATTTCACACGCACATGCAAAAAAAAAAACTAAACGAAATTAAAACACATGAAACACACTAAAACTGGGCAGTTAATTAAACAGTTTTCAAAAAACATAACATCAATTTGAAGGAGAACACTGAAATCTAAAAAAGCAAGCCGATCGCTCCACGGAAAGTATGTTTTTAATTGCTCTGCTGTAATTGTGTAATAATCACAAATCTCTGTTAACATTTTAACATAAGTCATTATTTAAAGATTGTGATTTAAACACTTTATTTTATCTTAGACTTTCTGTGCTTTCCTTTTCTCTGACATGCAGACACATTTAAAGCAGGTGTTTAAAATAGTTCTCTTTAAGCTAGATTTTTAATAATTTAAATAAATATTATTAATATGAACCCTTTAAGACCGACGGGAGTGGCCGCGCTCTGGTTTGCGTGCCTCTGTTTGAAAGCCAATAAAAACCGAAAGCATATAGCCTAGGTAGAGCGATAATCTTTTTGCATATGAAATCAGAGACGTTATACTTTCAGATCTAGCCCAAAACAGTCTCCTGTTGCAATGTTTTCCTTCTTTAATGAGTTTACAGAAAAAGCCAAAAATGTTTACAACAAAAAAACACTTTAATTCATTTCACGCCTTTGCAAATGTGTTTTATAAAGGTTGTTATTAGGCTTGTTTGAGGTGCGCCTCGCCTTGACTGCAATGTAGACGAAAGCAGGCGGCTGCAGTAAGAGGAGGGCTCAAAAAATACATCAGAAGTCGGACACTTCACGAATCTCGCTGTTTTGCCGCCTGGAAACGTCACCAGTGGCGGAGATCGCGTTCGCGTTTTTTATCGCGGACGAATGACCTCAAGAAAAATACTATAGTAACTTATAGTAAATATTATAGTGTTTTTGAACATGTTTTTTTTTTTCAGTATTTGGTTATGTTTATAGTTGTTGTGATACCATATCAACTAGGCCTAGGCATTTAAATAGGTTATTTTTATAACAGGCATATGATTCAAAAACACTATAGTATAAGTTACTATAGTATTTTTTAATGTGGGAGTGGATGCAATTGAAATATCAGAAGATGAACAGCTCATTACTTAAAAGGGTGTACAGTATTTAATATACATCTGTATATTCTTTCTGATGACACAGTCTGATGACCTTTGTATGTCTGCATATGTATGTATTGGACTGACTTTCAGGAAATAAAATTGCACAAAAATTTCAATATGCTCGTCGCAGTTTCTCTTTATCCGTGTCGGAACATCATAATTTCTTTCACACATGCACACAACACACACACATCCACATTTACTGTACACATACAGGCACAATAACACACACACACACACACACACACACACACATACACACACTGGCATGGAGTCGTGACCGCACAATAAACAAAAAAATAGTCCGATGTTTTGGAGTTATTAACCGCGTCAAACGACAAGGAATTCTCCGACTCATCATCTGCTCCAGATTCTATTGCCAGTAAAGACGAAGCTGACTTTTGTGAAGGATTAGATCCATTCCAAGACATGCTAGTATATTCTTTATAAATGCTTTGCTTTTGAGTATTACTGTATATGCTCATAAACAATGCTTTGCTTGAGTATGAATATAAACATAACAAACACAATAATCCCGATAGATGACGCGCTATTTACTCTTATGGTTTCACTTTTGTGCCTAAAACATCAAACTTTTATACTTACATTTTTTGCTGTATTGCTGAATCGTGCTTATTATTTTACTTACATTGATGTAGTTTTGAACACTGAAGCCCTCAGAACCCTCCTCACCCCTCATCTGTGGTAATTTGTAGAGAGAGGTTTTTGTTGATCAATCAAATTGTTAAGTCTACACTGTTAATAAAAAATAAGTGTATCTCACAAACGAATTAATGTAATTAGTCCAAATAAGTTTTATATAGTTTCAAAGGGTTTTATGCATGTTTTTTACATTGACAAGTTTGAGGTTTATATTTGTGTTATTTATGTATATAGTCAAAACTAAAATAAAAACTAAGCGATTTTTTATTTTTTTTGTGTTTTATTGCACTTTTAAGCTATTTAACTCGTTAATATGGATTTATGACAAACATAAACTTAAAGTTGGGGATGTAAGGATTTTATTGATATATGGCATTTGAAAATACTCAAAAGAATGGCATCACAGCATGTAAAAATACTAAGATATACCCTGGCAGAATTGTTCTATGGCAGGTCTTAAACGGTTAATAAATATTATATATTAATAATTTAAACATTAATAATTTAAATATTAAATATTTTTTAATTAATAATTTAATAATTATAATTTAATATTAATAATTTAACCTAATATTAAATATTAATAATTTAAATAAATATTATGACTTTAATTAAAAAATATTTTTAGAATCTATTCGATTTGAATTTCGTACCTGTACATGTTCTGTTGCTTATGCAGGCTTAAATTCCATAAATTGATTTGTAAGTTTTTTTTTTGGTTTCATGGATTTAGTAGAAGTATTTCAGGGATGAATTATTCCATTTCATAATTAATTATTAAAGTATAACATTAATTAAAACAAGTATATGCATTAATAAGACGTGGTCGAGGAAGCGAATTTGTAATTCGAATTATGCCCAGAGCTCCATAGTTTAAAATATGGTAACAGTCAATTAAACTATAGTATAACACACACTGTCTAAATAAATAGGCTATAAAATACACAGTTGATGTAGGCCTATTAAATAATATTTAAACACTGTACTGAAAGAAAGAAAAAAAGCACAAGAAAGAATGCCGCTTTGAAACAAACTCATTTGATCAAAGTGTTTTAAATTTAGGCAGCAAAAACATATCCTACTAGAGAAATTTTATGTCTGCTGGGATCTGAGCTATATGGTTTACCAGCGAGCATAAACGAAATGGAGCGCTTGCTTTAGCCGGTCTGCATGACCTGCTCGGTGGAATGTTCACGCTTATGGCGAGTGGATAGTGCCACGGATAACCGAACGAAGGAGACAGTCGTGTACTTTTACGTCTGAGATGGTGACGTCGCCTAAACAACCGTGTGATAAGCACGCCGCCTCACCAAACGTGTTCGCGACTTACGTGTCATGTAAAATAATAAAGTAATCTTAGGTTGTTGTTTTACTACAAATTTATATTAATTGTTTTATATAATTCACCATCACCATAATTGTGGTTTTATTTGAGCTCGAACAAGTTAATACATTAGCATTTTATTCTGAATATAATTCCTTTATGTTATGTTTATGTTGATATTCTGAGTCATTCTGACCGTGAAATGTGCAGAAATACCTGGCCCTTGATATAGGTTCAATAGAGGGTATAGAGTTTTGCATATATATATATATAGGCCTACTGTATAATGTATTGTGTAAAATCACATGTTATGACACACGTTTCGTCCACAGATTAAGTTGAAAATAAACCCAAAAAATTATAATATGCTCAAATTTGTTGCTGAGAAATGCTCCAATTATTTTTAGTAAATCAATTCACATTTCTACATGAAAAGATTCATGTTGGACACTAGATTACGGACTTATTTTTCAGTAAAAGCATATACACGAGTTAACTGTATCCCTTTCACATTGACATATCTCTTGTTCAAATAAAAAAAAATGAACAGCTATTCCTTCTTGAGATACCCATGCGAGGGCTTGCAGTGATCGCGGAGATCCAAAACGAGATGATGCCAACCCTATGAGGACCCATGATGCCTAAAAAACGGACTTTGTGGACAACACACATATTATTTATATATATATTTAAATCGCGGTTTCAGCAGCGGCGTGAAAGGAGCCTCAACTCTATTCTGTAACAAGCTAAGTCGTTTATCTATCTTAATCGTACTTAGGACACGTTGTGTGAGCCGGCGTTCTTAGGACACGTCGTGTAAGGCGGCGTGCTTATGACACGTCATGCGAGGCGACGTCTTAGTTAAGACGTACTAAACACGTCCAATTTTATTTACAATTTTCTTACTTGCGTCGCCGCTACGTCGACTGCTCCTTCTCCTTCTCCATGTAAGGCTGAGAAGTGGCACGGTCCACTCGCCATACACGCTCTGCTTTTGCTCGTGTGACTGGCTGCTTGCCGTACATGTTCACTATGTTTCATAACTGCCCCCTGCTGGCCATGTGCGTCTTGTGTTGGTCCATGTTTTGCATTCCCACGGAATGCTGCGGTAAACTATGAGAACACTTTAAATCACTCGCGCGATTTTTTTGGCCATATCTGTACCTGTTTCAGACAAAATCTCTTCAAAGTGTTTCATATTCAACTCAAATCAGACGCGGTGCCCTGCGCACTGTTTGTGCGACTTAAAAAAAAACATGCGCTCCTCCAGCCGAAATCTTGGCTGTTTCTCAATATGCGTTCTTCAGGGATCTTGCGTCCTCGTGTTCTCGTGTAACGTCATCATCATCCGCCGAAGTTCAGTTCCAATAGAGTGGATGAACTATGACGTCAATTTGTATGCCAAAAAACCTGAAAGCGAGTTAACATTTTAGCAGTTTCAGTTCCCTCGTCCCAGAGTCAATGGGTTTTTTTCAATAGGATTTCAGTTAAAGGGCACATACAAGAACCCTTTTTTAAGATTTTATATCACTAATATGGTTGTTCTGAGTGTGCCAGTCTAGGTTTAGACCAAAACACAATTCAGATTGTTTTATTATAATGTGTTTAAAAGTGTCATTTTGGGGGAGTGTACACAGGTCGCTGTTTTAGGGGTGTGTTGCTTCACATGCAAATTAGTTTCGACTTCCCGCCAATCTTAACAAGGGGGCGGAGCCAAGAGCGCCCCTGTTTTGTGTACGGCAGCACAGGCAGACAGAGAGAAGCATTCAGCCGTACGTGTACGACCCGGACTCGGACACAGAACAAGCAGAGACGACTGTTGAGGAATCAATAATCTAAATGAGCCAGAATGTGCCAGAGTGGTAGTTACAAAATCATTTATGTCTTTGTCCAGTTTTACAGCCGCTATGTAACGATGCATGCATCATCCGTAATGCGTTTGATAAAGTTCGGCAAATCAGAGTTCTACAAACAAATACAGACAAGACATAAAGATATCCACTAAGATAAACACTGCATTAGTATGATTTATATGCAAAAGGGATCGCGGATTGTTGGAACTGATCCATTTTTCAAAAACAATTTACTCGCGAATCCCGAGTGGATTTGTCCCGCATTCTCAAAGCAGTCTGCGCAAACATACGACAGTTTAGGTACATTTTCAGGCACCTGGTCGTTAAAGATAAAACTCAGCCACTTAAGGGCGTACTCACACTATGTACAGTTCCCTTTAACCGGGCAAAAGCACGCTAGTCTCCCCTTCCGTCTCCCCGGACGGCCCGCGGTCTTATTGCATTCGGGCCTGAGCACGCTTGCGTCATCTGATGCGCTGTTCAGTGTTCAAGCGCTCTCGGAGATTTCAGTGAGATTTCTTGTTATGATTATATCGTTTTAGTGGTTCGATATGCAGTGACACACAGTCAATATTCTGCAGAACAGATCAGCCACCTCTGACGCTCATGAACAATCATAAAGTCCTCGTGCTGCAGGAATTAGAAGGTTTAATAATTTACGACAGTGTGCGTTCATTAAACAGTAAGAATGATTAATAAATCCATATGAAACAGTCCCCAAAAGTCACGTCTCCTCTTCAGTTTGGGGCTTAGGCGTGCTTTGCACTATTACTACAAGCGTACCGTGCCAAAGCCCAAGTGAACCGGGCTCTTCCAACCAGGCCAGGGCCGACCAACTGTACCGTGCCTAAGCCGATTCAGCGCACTTGAGTACGCCCTTAAGCCTCTGTTGCTCATTTCCAGGAAGACGATGAAGGCTCTTGTGTTGAGCCTTGCATCCAAAAACAGCGAAAGGGTGTTCCTTTGGTAGCATCGCTTCGACTCACACGGTTTATAAACACGCACATAAAGTTATGGCCCGTTTCCACTGAGTGGTACAGTACGGTACGGTACAGGTCGGTACGGGTCACCTTTATCCGGCTTGCGTTTCCACTGCAAAAGGGTACTCTTTTGATGGGCGTGGTGTACGACAGAAAGTTTGTCGACGTCATTTTCCCTCGAGGACATGTCTACAGTAAAGCTTTATGGGTCGTTCAAAAATCATACGAGAAGCACTTCTCACAAAACAGATGCTTTATTATACACAAAAACACTGGTGTATAAATGTCATTACTGACTGAACATGATCTGATTATAACTGCAGATCATTGATGCGAAATACGGTCCGCGATTATATCAAATAAATAAATAAATGCAGCATATATGAACACACACAGCCCCACACAGTCTCCGATGTTACCAAATTACAGAAAAACTACACACAGCAGACATTTATGCCTCATTTAGGTTCAAAAACAAAACGAAATAGAGCCCCGTCTGTGCAAACCTCTCATCTGTGTCTTTAATCTTCACCAGTACATGCAGCCTCTCCGTCATTATTCTCTCGTTAGAGTAACTCCGTCATTCCCAGTTGATAATAATCCAGGTTAAGATCTTTGTTATTTTAAATATTGACGCGCACGCGATCGCAAGCGACAAAGCAAAAGCACTCGCGCTCGCGCTGATGGGCTTGTAACCCATAACAATCTGCTCTTCTCTCAGCTCTGTGGCCGTTCAAGACGACGACAAGGTTTGTTTAAGCTCGGGTCGACCATGGCTCGTTATTATATGCTGATATTATTTCAGAGCATTGTCTCTCGGCTGTGTATTAAACATGGCGGGTCTTTTGTTTTCATTCTGCTTGTTGCGTGAGCAAATGACGTCACTCTGTAAGCCAATGGCGTTCAGCTGCGCGTGTAGCTCCGCCTTACGGCTCGCTTTCTGGGTTTGGTACCCTTTCGAAAGGGTGACCAAAAAGGGGTACAGTACGGTTCGGTTCGGTACGCTTTTAGATAGTGGAAACGGCCTTAAAAGCGTACCGAACCGTACCGTACCGTACCACTCAGTGGAAACGGGCCATTAGATATGGGAAACTAGAGGGAAAAATAAATAAAAATGACTTACTTAAAAGTAGAACTGCTGCTTAAAACATTGTATATTTAAACTAATATTTTATGTTTATCATCATCACTATTATTAATAATGAAAAACTTAATTAAGTTATAGCTAGTTTCTTAGTAGGTCTACATTTTTGGTCTACATTCAAATATATTGTTCCAACGAATATTTGTAAACTGCATTGCAAACTTGGTCCGTGTACCTGCAGCTTCTTATGTTCTATTCCCAGTTATCCCCACATGCCCTATTCATTTAATGTTCCAACACTTAAACTTGGAATTATTAAAAAAATATTAAAGTCATCTGAAGCTTAGATTTGTCCACCTGTCAGGTTTTGAACCATATGGGTCAGCATGTGTGTTTGGATATAACTCCGTTTTTTACCACACTGAAAAAAATGTCTGCAAAACTGTTACAAACAATTTATTTGTGTTGAATTTAAACAAACAATTTAAATTTAACAATGTTCAACTTAATTTGTTTGTTTAAATTCAGCCCAAATAAATTGTTTACAGCCACTTAAGGTAAAACAAATTGAGTAAATCCAAGGAATCAGACTTCGTTATTATTGTTCATTTATTTCTTTGCTGGAAATTAGAACTAAATTTAGAAATAGTTTTGAAATTTTTGCGCTTAACAAACAAAATTAATTATGTAGGCTAATGGATGTCCGTGCATACAACACCGTTTTCCACAAAAGAAAGAAAGTGAAAGTAAAGGCCAATCAGAGGCTCATAAAGTCCAGCGCGTTTGTTATGCGCCTATGTGGATTCAAAAGCTTAATACACACAGGTTGTACAGCAAAACACAAATATCTCTATATAGGAAAAAATTGAGATTAAAATGTTACAAAAATCACTATTTTTCTTATAAATATAACCACTGCGTCCATGTCTCATCTGAATCCATTAGCCTACATATTTAATTTCGTTAGTTGAGTGCAAAGATTTGTTTCAAAACAATTTCTAAATTCAGCTCTAATCTCCAGCAAACGAATGAATGAACAATAATAATGAAATGTGGTCAAACTACTGAGTTATATCAAAACACACGTCCTGTTCTTATGCCCCATATGGTGATGCAGACATCTCCGAAACCCCACAGGTGGACAAATCTACACTTGTTTATTAAAACTAATAGAAATATGCATGTAATAAATAATAAACAATACTGCTAGTAATAATAATATAAAATGCCAATTGTCATAAATAAGCTGAAAAAGCCCCTCGACATGAAGAAGGCATGGAGGTCGTGTTTTTTTTATTTATGTAGTAAATAAACAAAAAATTAACATTTTAATCCTTTATTATTATTATTTTTTACCTGTAAAGATATTATCGCTGTACATCCTTGCGTATTAAGCAACGTGTAAGCGTTCGGACCCACATATGCTCATAACGTGCTCTGCGCTGGACAGCAGGTTTATTTCGGTTTCTCAAAATAGCAACTCGCGCATATATATATATATATATATATATATATATATATATATATATATAAAATTAGCAAATATATGACTGAAGTTTGTAATGCCACATTTACGGAGCATTCATTAAATCCTTATCCATAGCATACGTTAATGTTTTTATTTTATAGTAGGTTATTTATTAAGAAAAACAATAAATAAATAAATGACATCCTACTTATTATTGTTATTATTAATATAATTATTCTTATTCTATATTAACTGAATATATGTGAACGGCACATACAGGGCCTGTGTTTCTATTTCAGGAACGAATTATTCCAACTCAAAAGGTATTTTTTGATGTTGTAACAAACGATTTGATTATTTTCTCGTGATGATTAATTAACATTTTTTATTTTACCATGTTATATAAAAACATTAACACTTGTTTGATGTCACAGAACACATTTTTACCTGCAGTTTTCCCAATCTGTTTGTAAAAAAAGCCCTGTTTGCATATTAATATAACTTAATTAATAACTGTTAATATCCTCATATCCAAATACTTTATAAATAACATTTTAAAACAATACAATTATAATATACTCCCTTGTTTGTTTTTAGGAAATATCTAAAAAAAACATTTTCAATGTTTTTGCCGCAGCATGATAACTGAGACAATGGAAAAGCGGTTGTTAATTGCGCCACCTGGTGGCTATTGCATAAGGCACAGAAATGTTTTTTTTTTTTTTTTTTGAAAAGCTGGCTTTTCAAACCGCAGTAAACTGCGTGAATGCGAATGACTGCGGGTGAAAAAACACGCATTCTCAAAAGCCATATCTGTATGGTGATGTAGACATCTCCAGCCCCAGTGGTGGACAAGTCTACACTCGTGTTTATTAAAACAAATATAAATGTGCAGATGATAAATAATACTGCTAATAATAATAACATTATACTGATGCAGACTGTCATGAATGAACTGAAAAAGCCCCCCGAGGTGAAAAAGGCATGGAGGCAGTGGTGTTTATATTGATGTAGAAAATAGTCATGTTTGTATTATTTTAATCCTTTAATTGTTTTCATCTGTAAATATATTTGTGTGTTGCTGTTTATCCTGTGTGTATTCAGCAGTGTGTAAGTGTTTGGACCTGCATAGATGCATAACTAACGCGCTCTGCTGGACTTTAGAGCAGCTTTTAGTTGGTCAATAGCAGCGCTCCAACAATGCACCTTAAAACACCTCCTGTAAAGACCAGCACACATTTGAATCCACAAAGTGGTGCAAATGGATTTACTATTTAAACAAAACATAAAAATTACTGTTGTGCTGGTCTTGAATATAGCAACAAATTATGCCAAACACAGCTTGTGCCTTTTTGCGCCGGGTGTATGATAGGGCCCACCAACTTTTCAGCTCACATTATCCATAACGCACGTTTATTTCCCTCATTTAAAGTATTAAACATGTTTACAGATTGATATTTGTCTGATCCCAGAACTCTGTGCTTAGCAGTTCTGGAAAACATAAACAGATGTTTTAATATAATATTAACCTACTCTCTCTGTCAATTTACGTCTTGAGCTTTTACTGCAAACCATAACGTTGAAGTTGCTCATATGTTTTTATTTTTTTTAAAGGCAGTTTCATGTTTGGGTCACTATATTCACAGAGAGCAGTTTGGTTTAGCCTGCAGTGCAGCATTAGCTGAGAGTAAAGCTACGCTTGAATGATTCTGCTGCAGAACGACACTAGTAATGATGGCTGCTGGGACACGCCAGCTAATAATGATGACGATGACTTCTGGACTGATGGATTTTACAGTTCTAGCAGGGTGCAAAGCTTGTGTCTCCTGTGGGGTTTGTTTCTGCGGTAATATAGCATAAGATACTGCGATATCACTCAGAGAGAATAACTGCCAGCTTCATTCACAGGGCTCCTGAGGGAAATACCTGGCATGCAAGGATGAAATCAATCCCGAAAACACAGCTTCAGTGCGGAAAAGCCATTAAAACTGACTGTGAGGCAATAACGCAATTTCAGCAGAAAGATGGAGAAGGACAGACACTTATGCTGGAAGACTTCGCTTCAATATTCCTGCAGAAAATAATCACTTACAAAACATTGCAATCTCAAAATGAACATTACGTATCTTGGGAAGTACTGAAAAATCCTACCCAAGTAAAAGTACTTGCCTAAAAATGTAGTGCAAGTAGAGTCAAAGTATGTGTTGTAAATATTACTCAAAGTATTAGTAAAAAGTAGACCTTTAAAAGTACTCAAGAGTAGTGAGTAGTGAGTATTACACTGTAAAAAGCTGATGATTTACATGTAATTTGTAGATGTGTGTAAACGTAACCTTCTGTAGTGCATGTAGTTAATGTCCAGCAGGCACACAATGTCATAAAACGTTAATACTAGGTTAGATTTAAGTCGTGGCGTCAGGTGACCAAAATTCAATGTCTAGCCAGTGTCAAGGGACAACGTTATTTTGATGTCCAATAACAACGTCAAATGAAGTTAATATTTGGTTGATTTTAGGTTGTGTTAGAAAGTGACTAAAATTCAGCATCGAGCCAACATCTTAAACCAACGTCATACTGACGTCAAATACTGACATTTATTCGTCAGGTATGGTAACCAAAATCCAACGTGTGACAGATGTCATAGTGGTACCATCCAAATGTCAAGCTGTAACATCATTAGACGTGGATATTTGGTTGATTTTAGGTTAGACAGTGTCACCGGCCTGACGTTAGTTTCTGATGTCAACCTGATTTTCATTTCCACGTTGTTAGGTTACAACGTCGATCTGACGTCATGTGCCTGCTGGGTGTTTAAGGCCAATTCGGTCATCATACAGTAAACATCCGTCATCTTCTCATCAGTGACATGCATCTAAACAGTCTCTGGGTCAATGTGTGCAAAGATTTTGAACATCTACTTAAACACTTTTAACGCTTTCAAACAATTTGCTGCAATTATAAATCACCTGTGTCTTGAGGTAGTTCATTATGAGGCAATTTACCTTCTATCTGTGATTTGATTGGACAGAAATCACTGGACTGATTTTCCTAATCCCAATAGACATTTAAAAATAAAATAGAGACTGCAGGCTGAAGGAAAGTAATGGAGTAAAAGTACCGTTACTGCACTAAAAATGTACTCAAGGGAAAGTAAAAGTCCACATTTATAAAACTAGTTAGTAAATTACAATTCCTGAGAAAAACTACTCTATCAGTCGTTTGAGTATTTGTAATTTGTTACTTTACACCACTGATCTTGGGCAAAGCTCTAAGTGGGTCATTTGTATATTATCATACACACACACAAAGTTGAAGTCAGAATTATTTGCCTTCCTGTGATGTTCTTTGTCAAATATTTCCCAAAATGATGTTGAACAGATTCAGGAATTTTTCATAGTATTTCCTCTAATATTTTTTCTTCTGGAGAAAGTCCTATTTGTTTTATTTCAGCTAGAATAAAAGCAGTTTATAATTGCTTTAAAGTCATTTTAAGGTCAATATCATTAGCCCCCTTCAGCAACATTTGTTTTGGATTGTCTTCAGAACAAAACACTGTTATACAATGACTTGCCTAATTACCCTAACTTTACCCTAATTAACCTAGTTAAGCCTTAAAATGTCACTTTAAGCTGAACACTAGTATCCTGAAGAATATCTACAGTAGTACTGTGATCATGCCATATTACAGTCTTGCTCATAAATCCAATTTGCATCTTCAACAGCTAATGAGGGACCAATGAAGGGGCACTCATTATCACCCTCATTACCACCGTCATTGGACTTAAACACGAGCATGCTGTAGCCAATCTGATTATGCAAAGCCACATGCCAGTTAGGACGGGGCCATATTGGTTGAACCCTCCTGAATATTTTTATCCCCAATTCTAGTTTAATGGAGAGAAGATTTTGTTCAACACGTTTCTAAACATAATAGTTTTAACAAGTCATGTCTAATAACGGATTTCTTTTATCTTTGCCATGATGACAGCACATAATATTAGACTAGATATTGTGCAAGATACTAGTATTCAGTTTAAATTAAGACATTTAAAGGGTCATGACACACCAACAAATATTTTTTGAGATGTTGACAGTAATATACAGGATGTGTCCCACATTGTTATAAACACTATGAGGACATGTATGTCTTTTGCACTTTTGTTTTTGTGTTATTTTGAGCAAATTTGTTCTTCCCGTTCAAATTTTTTTTTTTTAAGCTGTGTCACAGCGATGAGATTCCAGAAAATTCCAGAATGAAGACTGAATGTCTGTACCGGCGAGTGCATTGTGACGTCTTTGAGTTTTCAGCATTAATTCATGAGAAAGACTTGGTTCAAACCAATCTGAGCGCTCTCTTGTAAATTCATTATTATGCATGATTATGCAAGACTGTTTTTACTTGTTACAATGTTCAGAGAAACGCCATGTTATGTTGCCAACCGTAATCAAAACAAGTGGACGAAGAAGAATTGTTCAGAGACATGGGTCAGCAGTGTTCCGTTTATAAATGTGCCGCAATGAAGGTTTTGTTTCCCATGATAGGACCATCGATTGGTGTGGACCCACATGTGTGGATTACAGTGGTCTGCTTACACGTGACAGAAATATGTTGGTAAAGAACATGTTTTACCTGAGAGCTTTTTGCATCTGTAATCTGAAATCTGGATTTGCTGCTCGTCTCTTTTTAAAGCAGACACGGCTCCAGTTGGTGTTGATTGTCCTGTCTTTACAGATTTGGCAGAGTTAGTTCGTGCCAAACTGCAATTAAAGTCGACAAATTAAGAATGAAACACCTGAAATTACATGAAACTCCAGAGGAAATGTGGATAGCACGGTGACATGATAACGTTAATTGAATTATGAGCTATAACATGTAAAACGGGATCATGAAAGGAACATTCAGAAAGCAGCTCGTTTAAACACCATCATATTACTGTCTTATTCAGATTAAGGCAAATTATAAGATTACTAATGTTCATGTAAACGTAGTCACTGTCTATCTCCCCTGCATCTGTGTTTGTGTTGCCGCTGTGAAAATCAGTGCATGCACGTACTGAAACTCCCCTTTTCATGCAAACCCTTCCCTCTTTCACCACTCAACAATCCCACCTAAACAAGGCTGGACAGACCCACTTTCCTGACTTTCTTTAAACTAGGAGGTTTGAAAACACCCTGCTGAGGGGTACAGGGGGGGTTGATGGCCCTTTAAAGGCTTAACAAAGTTAATTAGGGTAAAGTTAAGGTAATTATGAAGGGCTAATATCAGAGGCGTAGATTTAGCATGGACGAAGGGGAAGTGTCCCCACCTATATCCAGTGACGACTGAAATGTCCCCACCAATAATTTAATTCACTTTAAAAATCACAGTCAACATTAACCTGGACATGCAGAAAGGGTTAAATCGCAGTCTCTACTCGAGTCGTACGGCCCCCAAAACACATATAAAAATTATGATTGGCTGTGCCTTCCATTGCTGTCATGTAAGACTCTGAGGAACATTAAAAAAAAAACTGCCAGCTAACGTTTCAAAAGTGTTATTGCAGAGCAACACAAAAAACAGAAGTATAAATGCATGACTATGCGCAAGGCAGGTGCGTTTTTGATCACCAGCCACTGTGGCTAGTAGTTTTCCAACATTACAAGCCATTCGCCATTTTCACTAGTCACAATTTTGTTGTTAGGAAAATATATTTTATATGCATAAATTTTACTTTGGCATGCTAAACTTACTTGATTTAAGACATTGTGTTATGTCTACAAGCCTCCTCTTTTATTTCACTTTTTTTTGTGTATGAACTTGCTTAATGTGCATGAGCAAGTGGGCTGTGGTTTCATAGTGTCGCAGTGCAATTCATTTTTATTTCAGAGAACTTTTCAGGGATCAACACTAAGGATTTACCAAATTTATCTCTGACTAGGGATGCACCGATACCATTTTTTTTGGGAAGCAATCCGATCTCGATACCAAAATTCTGAGTACTGACCGATACAGATCCGATCCCGATACTGTGCTGTATTTTTAATTACTTTTTTTAATTAACATAATACAGCTTCTATACAGTAGTTCTGGTGATAAATTCAAATAATATTTCTTCTTTAGTAAAAAATAACAGACCTATAGACCTATATGACAGATGGCACTAAAACTAAAAACATGATGTGTGCTGTAAACTATGGGCTACATCATTTGAGCATTCATTATGACATTGATATGATCTGTTGTGTTCCAGCATTTCCTTTTTTAATATTAAGATTTTTCTTTGAAATCTGTAATAGGCTACCACTATTGACCCTAATCGTTGATAAATTAATCAGTCTTTTAGTAAAGCCTGATATTTACCTGCAGGTTTGAAGCAGACAGGCCAGTTTTACTTAATAAACATTCCTTCGCCTAAACTTCTTTGTTTGAAAAATTTTTGTTTTGAAATAATTTTCGTTTGGTACAGTATAATTTGTTGGTTATTTAAATGTATTTTTGTTGGTCAGTTATCTACAAAATAAACAAGAATTTCTGAGGTGAAGTTCAAAACAAGGTCAGCTGATGCTTCAGCGCACAAACTGACAAACTGGTCTGTTAAATAAATTATTAATATAAATAAAATGACAGTGAAATATTCACTGTAGTAGGCCTACATGACAACTTTATAGTGCCTTATAATAGGCTACCTTTATGACTTTTTTTTTGCCTCATAAATTACACAGAATATGGCACACAAGATTGGATTAAGATCGGTACCAGCTGGCCAATACCCGATCCAGCAAAAATATGCGGTATTGAACCGATATCTGACCCAAGTATCGGATCAGTGCATCCTTATCTCAGATCACACCATAAATAAATAAATAATTATTTCTTAGCCACAAATGTTAAATAATATGTCAAAACATA
>CAIGQQ010030012.1:292-26596 GCA_903798035.1 Danio albolineatus | reverse complement strand
GAGCACAAAGCCAGTCCTGAGTTGTGTTTTCTGCGTGCTTGGACTTCAGGATGTTTATTATCTTGGCTGATGCTGTCTCTGGAAAGGGAAGGGGAAGGAGGTTGTGCACTGGTGACATCTGAAGTATTTTCCCACAGCTGAGGATGGTTAAGGGGGTTGCAGAGGGGTCCATTTTTACCAAGAATCTGCGTCGGAACTGGCAGTTTCAGCAGACGAGTTCACACACTGTAGCGTAAGCTCCTTCCCTCCCACATCAACACATAAATACACACAGAAATCTGGAGAAGCTATTGAGTGACTTCATGCTTTAAGTCTCTTCTAACTCTCTTTGGACTGCGTGGTCTTTGTGTGGCCTGCCGTGGCTTTTGCCCTTCAGTTTCCACATTATTTTTTAAGGCAAGACTAGCTAATAGTTATCAGAATACTTCCTCTGCTGATTGATTACGTTAGGAATACATTTTATTTGTAATACGAGTTTTCTGGAATGGTTATTTTTAAGTGTGCAAATTAGGCAGTGCTGCAATAAATACACTATCATTTGTATAAATTTCTAGGAACCGAACTATATTGGATGAAGACATGTTCAGATATTCTTAAATATTTTTCAACTATTAATTTGATCCCAGCTCAGAGCGTGTTGGTTGCAGTAGGAATGGTGGGTTACATGTGGGGGCTCGTCCAGGATGAGAGGGAGTTTTGTGAGGAGTGTTATGCAGTTAAACCTCACTCCTCTGATCTTTAAAGATGCTCAAGCAATAGACATTAGAGGCCATGATCTTTAGCCTACTTGTTCGAGCAACCGACTCCCATGCAAAGAATCGTTAGTTCAATCCCAGCTCTGACCAGTTTGGGTGTAATAGGACTGGTGGGTTACTCTTAGGGACTCATCCGTGATGAGAGTGAGGTTGCGTGGAGGTGAGTGTAATGGAGGCCAGCTAGCAAACTGCTATGCAGGTAAACCTAACTTCTATGACCTCTAAAGATGCACTAGAAACAGCGTTAAAAGTCATGATCTTTAGCCTCCTTGATAGAGCAACCACTTCCCATATAAACAATCGCCAGTTTGATCCCAGCTCAGAGCGTGTTGGTTGCAATAGGAATGGTGGGTTACACATGGGGGATTGACCGGAATGAGAGTGAGGTTTAGGGGGATGAGTGTAACGGAGGTCAGCTAACGAAGTGCTTTGAGGGTAAATCTCACTCCTCTGATCTGAAGATGCCATAGTAATTGACGTTAGAGGGCATGATCTTTATCCTCATTGTTAGAGCAACTGACTCTCATAAAAAGAATTGCCAGTTTGATCCCAGCTCAGGTCGGGTTGGGTGTAGTAGGACAGTTGGGTTACATGTGGGAGCTTGTCCGAGATGGGAGGTAGGTTTATGGGGGTGAGTGTAACGAAGGCCAGCAAGTGAAGTGCTATGCAGATAAACCTCACTCCTCTGACCTCATATGGTGCTCTAGCGACAGACGCTAGAGGCCATGATCTTTAGCCTCCTTGTTAGAACAACCGACCTCCAAAGAATCGTCAGTTTGATCCCAGCTCAGACCGGGTTTTGGTCTAATAGGACCGGTGGGTTACATATATAATCAGGCAATTAAGTATAAACACATTTCATTGTAAAAACATTGTAAAAATTATGTTGTCATTTACTCACCTTTTTCTTGTTTTAAACCGTTATGAGTTTTCTGCTTTTGTTGAACACAAAAGAGGATATTTTGAAAAAGAATTGAAGGACTGAGGAAGAAAACTGAGGAAGGCATTGTGCCGAAACGTTTATGTCATTGAGTCACCCAAAGAATCTAAAAAGAGTCACCCAAAGAATGTAAAAATAAAAACAACACGAAGCAATTACCTGATGAGTGCAAATCATTACCTCTTTGAAAGAAAGTATTGACTAGATTAACGCACCAAAAAGTTTCTTTAAAAACCGTAAGTGCGCAGGGCAAATTTCATTACTTTACGGAAAAAAATTGAAAACCATTGTCTTCCATAGTATTTGTTTCCGCTACTCGGCTTTCTCCAAAATATCTTCTTTTGTGTTCAACAGATGAAGGAAACTCATAAAAGTTTGAAACCATTTGGCGGTGAGTACAATTTCTTTTTAGGGTGAACAATCGTTTTAAATCTGTGTACTGTATACATATATTTAATGTATAAGTATGGATCGGTGCAAGAAAAAAAGCTTATATGACTCTGCACTGAAAAAAGCACGGTAACTGAAATCTACAGGCACAAACTGATGAAGTGTGACAATAGAAAGAAACGCTTAAAATAAAATAATAAATAAACACTTCATGAAAAGCCAAAGATCCAACAATTTCAAAAATTGACAGCTGCATAAAATAAAGTCTGTTTTTGCCTGCAGTGTCTTACCTTAAAGCCAAAATCTGAAACTATTACACACAGAACTCTGCTGGATTTGAATGATGGTCGTGTCTGTCATAGAGGGAAAAAATGCATAATCTCTTTTGCATCCATGCATGAAAAATATCAGGAGCGAAAGCCCAATTCTGATAGCAAGTGATAGTTAAAGACTTCCACATCTTCCTGTAGGAATGGTTTGCATTTCTTGACATACACACACACAAAAAAAAAACAGTTTTTCCCAACATTCCTCTGAGATAACCAAATCTGTTGCTAGATGGTTGTGTTATCAGCTGATGCCAATAGAATTAAGCTCACTCACACAAAACATTACACATAATACTCAGAAACGCATCATTAATAATTGTCTACTTGTTGCCAGCAAGTAGAGTTCATTAACGTTGAGCATTTAGAACTCTGAACTCTGATATACAACAGATTCAATAATGAACAAAGACCTGCAGGCTTAAAACATATGCTTGCATGGATATAAAAAAATGATAATGGATATAAGGGAATATTTATGTAGGATAATTATTCAAGTTCTGTTTCTAGCATGACTTTATACTACAGTAAACCATAACCTTCTTTTATCTAATAGCTTTTATAATTCTATATAACATGCATATAACAGTAAAACGCAGTAGAAATACACATGTATAGGCATGGGGCGGTATACGATTCTGACGGTATGTTTCACAGTATGACGGTATTGTGATTACTGTTCTAAAATGTATTCTTTTTAAATGTCTGTCTGAAAAACAAAACCTTTTTCCCCTTTGAACATAACATATTTTATTTTGTGAAACATTTAAAGTATGCTGGGGCAGTAAACATATCAGACTAAATAATTCAAGTGATTTATTGACTTCTGCTGTCTTCATTTGTATCAAAAACACAGATTTCTTTACAGTTTACACCTAAAAAAAACTAAGAAAAAATGTAAATAAAAAAATCTTACACATACCTAAGGAACGGTATAGCAGAAAATGTATGAAAATCTTGACTTTTAGAAACCGCGGGATACCTTGAAAACGGTGATCATCCCATACCTACAAATGTATAAAGTAAAATAAACAGATTGTAGAAGATGCTCTACAAAAACTGTGTTAGCTGTTAAAATGAGCTGCAACCACACAATAACCAAAATAAAAACAAAAAAAATGAGTTCAATCCACTTACATTTGTAAAAACTAATAAGCTAACTTAATTCCTTCATGTTGTCCCAACACAAATCAATTGTGTGGACCTTAAAAAATTTTTGCAGTGAAGCATACTCATTCTTTTGGGTCAGTGGTGCTCAACACTGTTCCTGGAGATCTACCTTCCTGCAGATTTCAGCTCCAACCCTGATCAATCACACCTGCATTCATTAATTAGGACCTCAACATTCATTCAATCATTCGTTCATTTTCTTTTCGACTTAGTCCCTTTATTTATCCAGGATCGCCACAGTGGAATTAATTTGTTTTACACAGCGGATGCCCTTCCAGCTGCAACCCATTTCTGGGAAATATCCATACACACTCATTCACACTCATACACTACAAACAATTTTGTCTACCCAATTTTCCTACACCACATGTCTTTAGACTTGTGGGGGAAACCAGAGCACCCGGAGGAAACCCACGCAACCACACAGAAATGCCAACTGACCCAGCCGAGGCTCAAACCAGCGACCTTCTTGCTGTGAGGCGAACGTGCTACTCACTACGACACCGTGGCACCCAGGACCTGAACAGTACCTAATAATTAAAAGCAGGAGTGTTTGATCAGGGTTGGAGCTGAAATCTGCAGGAAGGTAGATCTCTAGGAACAGGGTTGGGCAACCCTGTTTTAGATCAATCAATCAATCAATCAAAAGTAATTATACATCTACAGGTATTCAAACGCAAGACTTTGTTTCTTATATAGATAATTACAGTATATTAATTATATAATTATAATACTTACTAAATATTCACAGCAGCCATTGCATTTCCAAAGCAAAATTCCTTTGCTAAAAATATGTAAAACTTCAGGGGTACAGGAAATAAATTAGAATACCAGCGACTGCAGCAGGATATCATATTAGAATAGCGTTAGCACATTCATCCTGCGTCTCGCACGTAACAGTCAAGGAAAGACAGCTAAATCTAGATGAATAGCTTTCAAAGAGATGTGCAGTGAGTTTCCTTCAATACGGTCTGAGCACTGGCTGAGACCTGACGTCTCCTCATAAAAAACAGTCATTTCATTTCTTGGCCAGAGCGCTGGACGCAGACAGACTAATTCAGGACCTGCACTTACAGAGTGGGGAGACTTTCTCTCCATATACTGAGCATTTTTCCAGACGCTGATATATGCAGACATAAGGAAATTATACATGCAACTGAAGTCAGAATTATAAGCCCTCCTAAATTATTAGCCCCCCCAGTATATTTTCCCCAAAATTTCTGAATAAGAATTTATTTTTCAACAAATTTCCAAACATAATAGTTTAATAATTAATTTCAAATAATAACGCAAATTTCTAATCAGCCAATCGCATGTATATATATATATATATACAGTGATTGGCAGTTCTGTGGGCGCAAATGCCTTGTTGATGCCAGAGGTCAGAGGAGAATGGCCAGACTGGTTTCAGCTGATAGAAAGGCAACAGTAACTCGAAAAAACCACTCATTACAACAAAGGTATGCAGAAGAGTGCACATCACATCCAACCTAAAAGCGGATGGACTACAGCAGCAGAAGACCACACTGGGTGCAACTCCTGTCAGCTAAGAACAGGAAACTGAGACTACAATTCACACAGGCTCATTTAAATTGGGCAACAGAAGATTGGAAAAACGTTGCCAGGTCTGGTACTGTAAGTCTCGATTTCTGCTGCAACATTCACATGGTAGGGTCAAAATTTGGCGTCAACAACATGAAAGCATGGATTTATCCTGGCTTGTATCAATGGTTCAGGCTGGTAGTGGTGGTGTAAGGGTGCGGGGGATATTTTATATTCTATTAATGCCAATTGAGCATCATGTCAACCCCACACCCTACCTGAGTATTATTGCTGACTATGTACAGCCCTTCATGACCACAGTGCACCCATCTTCTGATGGCTACTTCCAGCAGGAGAATGTGCCATGTCAAAGCACAAATCATCTCAGACTGATTTCTTGAACATCACAATGAGTTCACTATACTCAAATGGCCTTCACAGTCAACAGAGCTCAATCCAATAGAGCACATTTGGGATGAGATGGAATGGGAGATTTGCATTATGGATGTGCAGCCGACAAATCTGCAGCAACTGTGTGATGCAATCATGTTAATATGGACCAAAATCTCTGAGGCATATTTCCAGTACCTTGTTGAATCTATGCCATGAAAGATTAACGCAGTTCTGAGGTCAAAGGGAGGTCCAACCCGGTATTAGTAAGTTGTACCTAATAAAGTGGTCAGTGAGTGTATGTTAATTAGGCAACTTCACTGCAAAATGATGGTTTGTTCTTTAGAAATATTTATTGCTTAAAGGGGCTAATAATATTGCTAATAATATTTGATTAAAATCTTAAAATGGTATTAAACAGATTATAAACTGCTTTTATTGTAGCCGAAATCAAACAAATAAGATTTCCTCTAGAAGAAAAAATATTATAGGAAACATTGAAAAATGCAGTGCTCTGTTAAACATCATTGGGGAAATAATTTAAAAAGACATTTACAGGAGAGTTAATAGTTATGTAATAACTGACTATTTGTAAATTACTTATCTTTAAATAAATATCCAATTAAAAAAATGTTTAATTAATGGACAAAAGAGAGCAAAACTGCAATATACTGTACAGCACATTTATTTTATTGCAGTTCAAGTAAAAAAAAAAAACAATCAAATCTTGTTGTGATACTGTGGGATCACATTTGTGGTGTTATTTATGGCAACATCTATTTGTCGTGTGTAAGAGAGTCAATTAGGATGAGAACACACATCTGAAGGATCATGCGGGATTGAGAGAAATTGAAAATTGAAACTGGCTCTTGAAATCGAGTAGCTATTGGAGAAAGACAGCGGGATTTGGTGAATGAGGGGAAAGGTTCCAGTCATCTCTGCTTCTTAGGCTAATACCTGCTGTCTCATTCAAACAGAATTAATATTTCATTATTACCCCAGCTGAAACAAATATTGTAGTTATGGTGGTTAATACCTGGTATAACCATGAGCTATATTTAGTGGAGAGAGTGCTGGAAAGGTCAGAAGGTGACGCAAGATGACTTGATAAAGGTGAAGGGATGAGTAATAATAATAAAAAGTCCAATATTGTGTAAAGGCTTCATTTGGCATTGCTGCAACGTGCTGAAACCGACTACACAAGGTTTGAGGCCATAAATAAGCTTGAGTTTAACTTGATATCACAGAGAGGACGCAAATAAATATTTGAATGGTAAACACTGGAATATTTTAACAATGTGGCCCAAAAGTAATAAATCAACAATTACAAAAAATTATTGGACTGGACACAAATATTTAGGGTCAATCACCAGAGGGCCACAATTCCTGGACTTGATATTTGGATTATTAGAGTTTATTGTAAGAGGAATGAAATGGAGATGTTAGCAGACTGAACTACACTGTAAAAAAAAAAATAAATAAATAAAATGGTTGCCTTAATTTTATGAGCTGAATCAAATCATATTAGGCAAGGCAAGTTTATTTATATAGCACATTTCATACACAGTGGCAATTCAAAGTGCTTTACATAAACAGGAATAAAATTGAAGTATAAGAAAATAAAAAAAAACAATATGGTTTTCTGTGTGCATGAGTTTTTTTTTTTTTTTTAATTTAACTACAATGCTTGCACACAGAGAATAATTTCTTAATTTGGGATTACCACTCATAATAAATACACTTACATATAAAGTAAATTGTATCTCTAGCAGGGGCAGTAAATGGGGTCTAGTGACGCCCCTGCTCAGCACTAGCTTCAGTCTTGTGCTGTGTTCCCGTCATTTTTCTTCTGACGAGTGCTACTATAATAGAGCAATTTGCTGGTGTTTAACTGCACTGCTTTAATGCACTCCTGCATTGGGCTCAAACATATACTCTGCACTCTGGCTACTTTAAAATTGTTGATAAGCCATGGTCAGTGATTCTCTCTGTCTCGCACTGAACCCAGTCGACCAATCGCAACAGACAGTGGAGTTTGCATCGCTCCAAGGAGGGAGTTTGGGAACAAATTAATCGCCAAATGAATCATATGGGAGTTGTTGGGATAATTAGGTAAAATAAATGCATATTATAAGACAATGAAAGTGTTTTTTGAACTTGCATGCATATCAGCCTGTTGTTGGAAACCCCCAAAACCAAAATAGGACCTTTTTTTAATGCATAAAAGGGTCTCTTTAAGAGTAATACTTTACAGTAAGGTTGCATTACAGTACATAACCTTGAATAATACATTAACTAACATGAATTATCAATGAGAAGTGTATTTGATGCAATATTTATTGATCAGTTACCATTATTGAACGAAATGTACAATCATCTCTTTAACTGGGTGCTCAGCCAAACAGCAAAGTGCAAACTACCTAACCCTAACCCTATGTACAGTATATAATCAAAAAGATGGCACTCCAAAGCTTCCAAAATGCAAATTCATTACATTAAAAAGGCTGACACAAAGCGTAATATTTCGAGCTCAAGGCTCTTTTCAAGGCTCAGTTACTATAAATTAATACAAAAACAATGTCCAAACTAATATACTTGACATGTAGGTTGGCTGTTAATAAATGAAAATAGTAAGAACAAAATAAACGTTTCATTATTATTAAATGTTCCTGACAGGACTATGCCTGGAATATACAAACAAAAAAGACAAAAAAAAAAAAAAAAAAACTCAAAAAAGAAACAAAAAAATCTAAACAAATGAGTACAGAAATGTGTTCCAAACAACTTTCTAGACTGTTATGCAGATCCTTCAATGTGTGGCAGTGGAAACACAGTTCCCCTTCGGGAGGGGAACTTCAATGCTATGTGGAAAAATTCCACTATGGGGATTTCGTTCAGAAAGCCAATCATCTGAAAGAGTATGTAAACGGGCCAATGAAATGCCAATGAGTTGGCAGCTTCAGCTTGCGCAGCTGATGCTTGTTGCAATCAATTTGGCAATAAAAGCACAGCGATAGCAGAGCTGAGTATCCATTTTCGCTTCAGAGTCTTTCACGAAGCTTCTGAGAGAGTCATGAGGGTTCCTCCAGCTGTATTACACAGAGAGAGTGAACGAGAGCGGTCTCCCGGTCCAGAGTGTGTGACACGCAGCGGCAGACGGTCGAGCTGGGCTTCTCCCTTGCCTGGCGTTCTTTGGGTCCGGTCCTCCAGAGCGGTATGTATTGTTGCATCCTAAAAGAGCAACACGGTCGTGCAGCACGTCTTTTTCAAGACGGCGCTCCGACTGTGCGTTTCTGGATGCGGTGGTTTCCTGTCCTCGGATGATGGGCACGAGCACTGCGTTGCATGTCTGGGGGTCCAGCATGCTAATGCGGTGCTCGCGGACAGTGCATGCCATCACTGCGGTGGCGTGTCTGTTGCGCAGTTAAGATCGCGGCTCGCTCTTGCAAAAGGGCCACCCACCCCAGTTGTCCCCCGCTCTGCGGTGGGCACTCGGGCAGATCTGAGGGTTACAGTGGGAGTAAATCCGCCGCCCTCGGGCCTGTGGACCTCTCGCTCCTCCACGCGCTCCATCCAAGCTTTGAGTGAGAGAAGCGATCCATCCTGGGATGGCCGCCCTCTCACTTAATGACACCGAGGCTCAGATGTCCACCGCTGCATCGGAGGTGGGTTATCCTTGTCTGATGAAGGATGCGAACCCGCTCCCTCCCTCCGGGGTAGCGAGCGCGGGGTCGGATCTAGAAACAGACATGATAATCGCGCTTTCCTGGGCTGTTTCGGCCGTGGGCCTGGAGATGGTTTATCCCCCAGCCCCACGACCGGACCGACTAGATGGGTGTATGTGGAGGATTAAAAAGGCAAGACCTTCTGGCCTCCCATCCCTTTCTTCCCGGACGTGCGCAGTGGGCTCACGCAGTTTAGAGGGTATCTTTCTCTGCCCGTTCTGCGTGCGCCTCCACCTCACCACCCTGGATGGTGGAGCAGCCAGGGAGTACGAGTTGATTCCCCAGATTGAGAGTGCCATTGCGGCCGCGTGGTGCCTCTTTCTGCTGAAGTCAGCCTCGTCTCTCGTCCAAGGCGTGATGGTTTTCTGCCTCCCTCGGAGCCAGAGCCCTCACAGCCGCGGGCCAGGCTGCTTCCACCTTGCACGCTAGGGGATATGCGCACGCGCTGACCCAGCTGCACGAGGGTGGTTCCGACCCCGGCTTGTTAGAGCCCCGCACCGCACCCGACTGAGCTCCACGGATCTCAAGTCCGCTGCGTGTGCCCTGGGAAGGACGATGGCCACATTAGTGGTCCAGGAGCGCCACCTTGGGCTAAACCTGGCAAAAGGTATGCACGGAGTCGACAAAGTTCACTTTCTTGACTTCCCCATATCCCAGGCTGGCCTGTTCGGCGACACTGTCTGAATTCACCCAGGAATTCAAGGCGGTGAGAGAGCAGTCAGATGAGGTCATCTATCGGCGGGTCTGTAAGACCGCTCGGCCCACCGAGCTATCCACGTCTGCTGCTCCTCGCCGAGGGCGGCCGCCTGCGAGTGCTGCCCCGCCCCGTCTATGCCTCCGGCGAAGCGGCAGCGTTGAGCACCTCGTAATTAGGCCGCCCGCCCCGCCCAGGGCGCCGTTAAGTCCGGTAACGGACCACGAAGCGTCCCTGAGACGGGTCATCTGGAGAAGAGGGAAGCTGCTCTTTCCCCGGTGGAGGGCCGGGCTCAATGAAGGAGCACTTTTCCACTTCCTCGGATGTGACAGCCCGAACTCTGCCAGTCCGGGACGCTATGCCTTCTGGCTCGCAGAGTCGGTGCATTTCGCCAGTGGCTCATGAACTGTGGGAGGACGGGCTCCTTTCTCCCACTCCTCCAGCCCCCTCCCGGAGTATAGGAGCAAGGTGGGAGTGAATCTCTTGCCTCCAGCTTTTCCGCGGGACCCCAGCGCTTCCCGGATCAGCGCTCCCACTCCGCGCTGCCCCACTGCAGGTACGTCAGCGATTGTTGCGATGCAGCCATTAGCGGGGGCTCTGCCTGCCTGGTTAGCGCGGGCCAGCCCTTCGCGGTGGCTCATACGCACAATCAGACTCGGCAATGCGATCCAATTCGCGAGACGGCCTCCCAAGCTCACGGGTATGTATTTCACCGGGGTCAGCCCCTGTTCGCCCCTGTCTTGCGAGAGGAGATTGCTGTCCTCCTGGCGAAGGATGCAATAGAGCCGGTCCCTCCAGCCGAGATGGAGAGCGGGTTTTACAGCCCGTACTTCATCGTGCCAAAAAAGAAAGGTGGGTTATAGCCAATCCTAGATCTGCGCATTTGAATTGTGTCTTCACAGGCTTCCATTCAAGATGCTCATGCAGAGGCGCATCCTCTGGTGCGTTCGTCCTCAGGATTGGTTTGCAGCAATAGACCTGAAGGACGCGTACTTTCATGTCTCCATTCTTCCACGCCACCATCAGTTTCTGCGGTTTGCGTTCGAGAGTCGAGCTTGGCAGTACAAGGTCCTCCCCTTCGGGCTCTCCTTGTCTCCGCGGGTCTTCACCAAGCTGGCGGAGGGTGCCCTAGCGCCCCTTCGGTTCGCGGGCATCCGCATACTCAATTTTCTCGCGACTGGCTGATTTTATCCCACTCGAGGGAGCAGTTGATTATGCACAGGGACAGGGTGCTCCGGCACCTCGACCTATTGGGGTTTCAGGTCAACCGAGAAAAGAGCAAACTCGCCCGCGTGCAGAGGATCTCTTTTCTCGGGTTGGAGCTGGACTCGGTCACCATGACAGCGCGCCTCTCCGGGGAGCGCGCTTAGCTAATGCTGAACTGTCTGAGAGAGTTCGACAGCAAAATAGTGGTCCCCCTGAAATCTTTTCAGAGGCTCCTGGGGCATATGGAATCCGCAGCCGCTGTCACGCCACTCGGATTACTCCATATGAGACCACTTCAGCACTGGCTTCACGATCGAGTCCCCAGACACGCATGGCACGCGGGCACACACCGGGTGACTGTCACTGCGCTGTGTCGCCGCACCCTCAGCCCTTGGAACGACCCCTCGTTTCTACAGGCCGGTGTGCCTCTGGGACAGGCGTCCAGGCATGTTGTTGTCTCAACAGATGCCTCCAGCACGGGCTGGGGGGGCCGTGTGTTGCGGGCGCCTAGAGCTGCTGGCAGTGTTTCTCGCTCTCCGCCGTTTTTCTCCGGTGCTGGAGCGCCAACACGTGCTGGTCAGGACGGACAGCACGGCGGCGGTAGCGTATATCAACCGTATGGGGGGTATCCGCTCTCGCCGCATGTCTCAGCTCGCCCGCCGTCTGCTCCTCTGGAGTCATCCGCGGCTGAAATCGCTGCGCGCCATTCACATTCCAGGCGAGCTCAACCGTGCAGCCGATGCGCTCTCACGGCAGCCTCTACGTCCAGGAGAATGGAGACTCCACCCCGAGATGGTCCAGCTGATATGGGCGAACTTCGGGGAGGCCCAGATCGATCTGTTTGCTTCCTCCGAGAACGCTCATTGCCAGTTGTTTTTTTCCCTGACCGATGGCTCCCTCGGCACGGATGCACTGGCCCACAGCTGGCCTCGGGGCATACGCAAGTATGCGTTTCCCCCAGTGAGCCTGCTCGCGCAGTTACTGTGCAAGGTCAGGGAGGACGAGGAGCAGGTCTTGCTAGTTGCGCCTCTCTGGCCCAACCGGACCTGGATATCAGAACTCTCCCTCCTCGCGACGGCCCCCCCCCCTGGCAGATCCCTTTGAGAGAGGACCTACTCTCTCAGGGACAGGGCACCATCTGGCACCCTCGCCCAGATCTTTGGAATCTCCACGTGTGGTCCTTAGACGCGAGGAAGACTTAGGTAACCTACCGGCTTCGGTGGTTAATACCATCACTCAGGCTAGAGCCCCCTCTACGAGTGCGCCTACGCCCTGAAGTGGAGTCTATTCACTGAGTGGTGCGTCTCTCGCAAAGAAGACCCCCGAAACTGCCAGATCAGCGTTGTGCTTTCTTTTCTTCAGGAGAAGCTGGAGAGCAGGCTGTCGCCCTCCACACTGAAAGTTTACGTGGCCGCTATCTCCGCTCATCATGATGCGATAGATGGCGGCTCTGTGGGAAGGCATAACCTCATCATCCGGTTCCTCAGAGGTGCTAGGCGATTAAATCCACCCCGCCCCCCTCTCATGCCCTCTTGGGATCTCGCCCTCGTTCTCACGAGCTTGCGCGGAGATTTATTCGAACCACTCGAATCAGTATCTTTAAGATTTCTGTCCCTGAAGACAGCTCTGCTGGTCGCGTTGGCATCGATTAAGAGGGTCGGGGACCTGGAGGCATTTTCGGTCAGTGACTCGTGCCTGGAATTCGGACCGGCTAACTCTCACGTTGTCCTGAGACCCCGGCCCGGCTATGTGCCCAAGGTTCCTACCACACCGTTTAAGGATGAGGTAGTGAGCCTGCAAGCGCTGCCCACGGAGGAGGCAGACCCAGCCCTTCATCTGCTGTGTCCAGTTCGCGCTTTGCGAATTTACGTGGAACGCACTCAGAGCTTTTGATCATCTGAGCAGCTCTTCGTCTGTTATGGTGGTCGGCAGAAGGGAAGTGCCGTATCAAAACAGAGGTTGGCCCACTGGATAGTGGATGCCATCTCCCTCGCTTACCAAAGCCAGGGTGAGCCGTGTCCCCCAGGGGTGCGAGCGCACTCCATTCGGAGCATTGCTTCCTCTTGGGCGCGTGCACGCGGTGCCTCTCTAACAGACATCTGTAGAGCTGCGGGCTGGGCGACACCTAACACATTTGCAAGATTCTACAATCTGCAAGTGGAGCCGGTTTCCTCAAGGGTATTAGGTAACCTTTGGTGATTGGGGAAACACTCGGTGAGGTGTTGTGACACGCTTGCTGCGCCATTCTCCTTAACACGGAGGTACGTGCGCCTTTTTTACTCTGTCAGTAAAGTTCCCCGCTTAGGTGAGCCCTGCAGAGATTCCTCCGAGGCCCCCAGCATCTGACTCAGCGGAGGAGTCAGACGCTGGCCCGTTACGTTGTAGGTCTGCCCGCTGGTCAGCCCGCGTTCTGGGTATAGGTGCCCGCTATGTGCGATCCCCGCTGGTGATCCCATATGCATATTTAGCCACGATGCTGTCCCCCTTTTCAGGCAGGACCCGTGTCTTCCCTCACAGCTAACCATCTTATATTCATATGCGTACTCCCCTTTTCAGGGCTAGTCCTTATGTTTTCTTGCCACCAGTCTCCCCACTCGGGCAGCAGGTGGCCTCCGCAGCGTCCTCCCTATCGGGACTGCACGCTTTCCCAACGTACTGTCGTATCAATTCCTAGAAATTACTAGATGTCTTGCGACTCCCGAAAAATATATCTAAATCCGTAAATCTTCTGTTGAAGTGGGACAAGTAAGGGCCAGGGAACACGTTGGAAGACCGCGCCTCCGGTGATGCAGGTGCGCTCACGCTCTACTCAGCCTGGCTAACCTCTCATCGGGGGCAAGGTAAGGTCCATTCATTGTGGCGTTTTCCATACATTTCCCCATAGTGGAATTTTTCCACATAGCATTGAAGTTCCCCTCCCGAAGGGGAACGCTCCGGTTACTAAGGTAACCCTCGTTCCCCGAGGGGGGGAACGGAAATGCTATGTTCCGTTGCCACAATGAATGCCCCTTAGCTGTTGGGGTGAAAGTCTCTTCAGCTCAAATGGATACTCAGCTCTGCTATCGCTGTGCTTTTATTGCCAAATTGATTGCAACAAGCATCAGCTGCGCAAGCTGAAGCTGCCAACTCATTGGCATTTCATTGGCCCGTTTACATACTCTTTCAGATGATTGGCTTTCTGAACGAAATCCCCATAGTGGAATTTTTCCACATAGCATTTCCGTTCCCCCCCTCGGGGAACGAGGGTTACCTTAGTAACCGGAGCGTTTGTATTAGACAGGAAGAACACAGAGGGACCGTCTGAACGTCATCATCGTCAAAAGTTCAACTCTGAGTGTACACTCGGTTCAGAATGAAAGATTTAGAAATGACTAATTCCGCTCAGAGGACATCTCGGAGGAAATTATGAGACAAAAGATTGTAGCGTGCTGTCGTCCAAGATCTTTTTTGTGGAGAGAAACTCATTTTGCTCAGAGCCAGAGGAGCGAAACATTTCAACACAACAATTACAGAAAGAATATCGGCATGTCTCTGTGTGCGAAAGGGGAATTTTATCAGGTGCTGAAGTCATTCTTTGTGTCAGGCATGTCTCCAAATGATTTACGAGACGTATGGCAGTCAGAGGCAACGTATGTGCGACAAAGTCCATAAAGTAAACGCTCTGACAGTCTCTGTCTTCATCCTGGAAGAAAACACGAAGAGCGGCCCTGAAGCTGAGAGCTGAAAAACTGGAGACATGACTCACCCACTCACCAAAACACAAGCCCACTCTGGATGCTTTCAAAGCAGCCAGAACCCGTAATTATTTTGTTCCACAAGACACACCAGCATGACTGAGCAACCACGTCTAATTACAAGACATAATTATTACGTCCCACAGTCACTGATGTAACATGAAGTGGTCAAAAAGAAGGTTTATTTTTCAAAAGGTCATGTCAACCTTTAAATATTGTTGCACGATGTGATATTTTTCCACAACAAAGTATGATAATAGCCATCCTAACAGTAGTCATGACACTTTATCCAAAATAATCTTGAACGCACTGCAGAATAAACATCTTTCCACAGATTAGAGCAGCACGATTAATCATTTTAGATCATGATCTCGATTCAAAAACCCATGCAATCTCATTTTGAAATGACTTTGATTTGCATGTTTATTAAACTTTTATGATCACAGGAGTACATTCAATCTGCATTTGGCCCAGAGAGAGCTGTCGTCATGGTTAAAACAGCTTTTGTCTTTTCAACCAGTTTTTATGTAGCAATTTATGTAGGATGTAGCTATTGCATTGCTGCGCCAGTGAGTGTGAGAACATGTATTTCACAGAATATTTTCAAACTGAATAGTTATTTTCAAATTATTTTCAAACATTTCAAATTGAAATAAATAACAAAAAATAAAAAACAGTCAAGAATGTCATTATGGTGTCATTAGCTACGTTTCCTTCCACCTAAAAACATCAGTTGATGGAAACAACACGATGCGCTTCAATTGTGAAAATGCACATAAAAAATGTTGTTTGCGCATAACTGATTAGGATAAACGTTTTATTTGATAGAAAAAATGTGCATGAATTACAATGGAAACACTTTTACAGCACAAATTCCAGTATGCACATTTAAAAAAAGGTCATGGGATTTTGTTATAAGAGATCATGTGATGATAAAAATTGTGTGTGAATGGACAAACTAGCAGGTTGACCACGTTGTAAAACATCTGAAATGTTGTTTTGGTCATTCTAACGCGTTCATTGCTTGTCTACATTGTCTTTTGAGGTGCAATTCATTTATTAAATAAGTAAAAGATTCACGCAGCTTCTCCTACCGCAGAAAATTCCATTTTTACTGTTGATATTTGCCGCCAGTTGGTCAGGAAGTGATGATTTTGAGTCGTTGGATGGAAATGCTGCTTTATTCGCACATCTTTTATGTAATATTCTGGTTTTGCACATACAATTAATTTGCATTTTTGGATGGAAACATAGTTTTTACAATCAAAAAATGTCATTTTAATTAAAGTCAATGGGGCAAAAAACATCCATGAACATAACAAAAGTTAATATAAATTTGTCCAGAATGTTTTGTTAAATTTTTTTACATTTTCTGGTCGGGGACACAGAGATTGGCTCATTATCTAATGTCATTTGTATTAACATTTAATTTGCTTTGTGTGTTTTTTCAAGCTTCAACTTAGGAGGTGTCACAAACATGCATTGATATAAACTGAATTATGTTATGATGAATTATGTTTATAATACACTGCTCAAACACGGTGTTAAAATGTGTTTTCATCAATCCGATCACAACACTAACAGCTGTTGTAAATGGGCCTAACATTTGACAGGATTTACTTTAGCAGAAAACTTCTTATTTTTGGATGGACACATAGCTAGTGTTTTACAATCAAAAAATGTAACTTTAATAAAAGTCAACGGGGCAAAAAACGTGCCATTAGCATAACAAAAGTTGTAAAAAAAATTGTCCAGAATGTATTGTTGAATTTTTGAAACTTTTCTGAGCTTTTTCCCAAAATATGTGTCAAAATAAGATTTGTCACCAAAGATCATTCTATTTGCTGAAACACAGAAAGAGTTGTGGCCAAATTAAAACTCAAAAATCACCCCAGAGGGGATAAAAACATCTCCATACGGACACAAAGATTTAACTTATTTTATGGAGCTTTGGAATAAAAAAAACACACTTGTTTTTAATCTTGTGTATTAAAATGAAATGATCCAGACGTACCACAGCTCATTTGTATGTTTTTGCACATTTTGTATGTTTCTCTTACCACTTCAGAGGGTTGTTCCAATCAGCCATAAGTAGACATCATTTCAGTTTGAATAAGTTTGTTCAATTCAGTGCAAGTATGCAAATGTGATGATAACGATTTATTAACCCTTCGGTAGCAAGTTTCATCTGATGACACTGCAAACAGTGCGGTGCAAATCTTTTTAAAAGTGAAGCTAACTTCGAGAATTATCCTGTGCAAGGAGTAGATAACTGTGAACTCTATGTTAGAAACATTTCACTCTGAACACAGTTCCTTCTTGGTGCACCCTTCTAACAAGCTGGTTATCTAAATCAAGTGTGTTAATCAAGAGATACTGTACATGCAAAATATGCAGCGTGGTGGTTTGAGAACCAATGGTGTAAAGGATCATGGAAGCAAAAAGTGTACATTAGTGCACCCTTCAATATTTTTTTATTCCAAAGGGCCCTTTATTATGAAGGACTCCACTTCAATATGGCGACTATAACTGTTCTCACTCTTTGGAGGTGGAATTATCCATTCAGAATGTGTAGTAACCAGTAAATGTGTTCATTTTTATTTTATACACGCATCAGATATATTACTCATAATTTCATGATTTTAGGTCTGAGACACAGAGATTGATTCATTATCTCGTGTCATTTGGATTAACATTTAATAAGCTTTGTGTGGCTTTTCAAGCTTTGACTTAGGAGATGCCACAAACATGCACTGATATAAACTCAAAGAGATGAATTATGTTCATAATACACAGATTAAACCTGGTTATAAAATGTATTTTCATCAATCCGATCACAACACTAACTGCTGTTGTAAATGGGCCTAACATTTGACAGGATTTGCTTTTGCAGAAAACTTCTTAAAAACCTCAAAAAATACAGTCTACTGTAGTACTTTCCACTTATGAGAAGCGACAAAGCACACCAAAACAAACTATTTATACTTTCATTTCTCAAAATACTCATTTTACATACTCAAATTACATTTCAAATGACAGTTTCCATCCATATCCTTTTCATTCACTTGCTTTTCCACTTTCTTGCAAACTGCACAAAACGAGTTCTTTTATTCTATTGTATTTGTGTGTCACAGCAAACAGTCCTGTGTTGTGATGTAAAAGGTAAGTGTCTAACAACCTCTGAACATAAGTGGTTACAAGAGACACTTATGAATACATGTTAATACTAGGTGGAATGCATCGCGTCATACTCCTGATAGAGCCACTGAATAATTTGCATGTTAATACCTGTAAGAAACAAAGTCTGTACTTTTCCTTGGTTTATCAGAAGTTCATCATTGTTTATGTCATAGGAATGAGCAAATTTCCACGCCTTTAATATATTGAGGGTACCGAAAACAGTTTGCAAATGTCCAAAAGGGCCATTATAACCATAGCAAATCTGGGTCAGTGCATTTACAAAGCAAAAATGTTTTTAAGGGGTTCTTTGAAATGCATCTGAATTGGCTTGCATAATGAAACAAAACCAACATGTTGACACATTTAGCCATACTTTTTTAAAAACATTAGTGATTTGCTACAGTGTACCATTATGGACAGGTAAAATATATATATAAAGCAGAAAGTAAGTGATGTGTGCATCTTTAAAGCTTTGAATCTACTCTGAATGCTTCCACCAGCTACACGAAACAGGACACTATGTATCATATAATTTATTCACTGATTTTTTAAGATAAAAAGATGAAAATAAACAAAATTGAACACAACAAATTAAAGAAAAAGAATGCTTCACTGCATGCATTTGCAGTTTATGGAACATTTTGAGATGTGGTTGAAACTGACAGTAAGTAAAACGTCTAAACTTACTCTTTAATGAAATCACTTAACCAAAAGATTACAGACATGGAAATCTATATTGAGAGTATGGTGCCATTTTATATTAAGTTGTCTTAACTAATATTGTCATGAGCGGGATACAGACAAAAGTCAAATGGATCCAAATGCAAGTGGTTTAATAATAAACTCAGGACATGTGCAAATAACAATGCATCCAGCACCGAACACGAGACACACATAGATACAACGCCGATCAGAGACAAAAACACACCAACTAGGATCTGATAAGACACAGAGACAACATAAGCACACAGGAGTAACGAACTGACAATAAGGTGCTGGGTCCAGCTCAATATAGCGTGTTGAGTACATACAGCTGAACCCGCTGATTAGAACTGCTGATCAAAAGATCACATGATCAACAACGCAAGAGAGCACATGGAATACAGAACAAACCCACGTGACAACAACAGAACAGAAGAAGCGCATGCACCTGCAACCGTGACAAATATGCACTTACACTTTAATTAATAATTCATTACATTATACTTATTGCATAAATACGTTTTAATTGTACTTGATGCTTGATCAAACATGGATGTAATTACATATGTAATTAATTTATGTAATTATATTTAGAATTGCACTGTTGACCAAACTTATCCCACCCTTAAACCTACCTATACCACCAAACCTGCCCCTAACCCTACCCGAATCCCATCTCAAAAGCACCAGAAGTGTTCTGCAATGCATTATGAACACATTAAGTACAGTATATGGTATTTATATTTTGATCTAACTAAGGCCACTTAATATGAAGTGGGACCAAGTGTATAACACTACCTGACAAAAGTCTTGTCGTTGATCTCAGTTGTAAGACCAACAAATATTAACCTGACATCTAGTTGATCATTTGGAAAAGTGGCAGAAGGTACAATTTTTTGATGAATCATCTGATGAACTGCATCCCAATCATCAAAAATACTGCAGAAGACTTATTGGAATCCGCATGGACCCAAGATTCTCAAATTGGTCAAGTTTGGTGAAGGTAACATCATGGTTTGGGTCACATTCAGTATGGGGGTGTGTGCGAGAGATCTGCAAAGTGGATGGCAACATCAACAGTCTGAGGTATACCAAAACATTTGTGCGGCCCATTACATTACAAATCACAGGAGAGGGCAAATTCTTCAGCAGGATATCGCTCCTTCTCATACTTCAGCCTCCACATTAAAGTTTTGAAAGTAAAAAAGGTCCAAGTGCTCCAGGCTAGGCCAGATGATGGTAAGATGAAGGAGGTCCAAAGAATCTTGATGAACTCTGGGAGTCCTGCAAGAATGCTTTCTTTCCAGAGGACTTCATTAATGAGTTATTTGAGTCAGTGCAGTGATGTATGGATGCAGTCCTCCAAGCTCATGGGAATCATACATATTATTATTTATTTTTGCACTGCACCAAGACTTTATATTTTATACTGTACATTATTTCTGTTAAGTGACAAGACTTTTGTCTAAGCAAAGCAAAGACCTTACTGTCGTACTTAAATAATTTTAAATAATAAAAACTTAAAGGCATGATCATTTTTATTTAGGTAAAATAAGTGTAATCCTGAGGCCTTTGCCTTTCATAATAGCCAGTTCTGATACCAAATTTCATAATAGCCAGTTCTGATACCAAATGATCAACTAGAAGTTATTTTTTGTTTTTGTTCCTAAAACTTGGAGAGCGACAGGACTTTTGTAAGGTAGTGTGTTAATAATAATTTTAAAAGTTTAAGAGTGCTTTCACACCTAGACTTTTGTTTCGGAACCTGCCTCTTTTCCCCAGTTAGCGCGGTTCGTTTGGCATATGTGAAACCAGCATTCGCGCTCGGATCTGCGCCAAAGCAATCGGTCCGAGATCGCCTTAATGAGGTGGTCTCAGCTTGATTGAAATCTATATCACAGTGTATTATGGATACGAATAGGCATATGGCGATAAAAGAGAGAATTATGAGTTGGGCGGGATGTCATTCCTACCCGGTAAATGTGCGTTTCATGTCAAAAACGAAAGTGAAAGCATGTTAACTGTTAACGAGAGCTGTTTATCCGTTAGGAAAACTGACCGAACTGCAGTCTTGGTTTATCTGTTATTTCTCTTTATAATGTAAAGCCTATAATGCATAATTCTAGCCAAGAGCTCTGTACGCAAAAGTCCTACCTCTGATTTATACTTGGTGACGATATCTGTGGGTGTCACCATTCAAAATTAAAGTGCAGCTTTCCACTTATAATGTCTTGTTGCTCATTGCCATATATTAAATTAGGATGCATGACAGCTGAGCAGGACAAAATAAACCGTGAAACTCTGACTAATGTGAGAAGAGTTTACTCGCACGTGACTTGTTTTAGCTGTTTTGGTCTGTTTAGAAACTTTGCCATGTGAAAGCAAACCATACCAAGTACAAAGTGCAACATTGTAACAATTTGAATCCCTGTTTCAGGAACAAAACAGGTGTAAAGGCAGCCTGAGTTACTAGTTTTTGCATCACATTTGATAATTCTGACCATGTACATTTAACAATATAATCTATCACAGGTTAATTTGTAGCTTATGTATGGTGGTCAAAGCTTTTACCACATGAATTTCCAGACATATAATTCATCTCTTGAACTCTTTGTCTAACTAAAATGGGTTTAAACATCCAGCTTGCACTTGAGGGAAAAAAGCCTTTTACACAAGCTGAGTTTCAGTCCATAAAAAGTAAATCATTGCATTGTTCAACGTTTCTGCCAATTTGGGTTTTATGCAATATACTTGACTTACAAATAGCCGCAGTAATCTTATCCAAATCTCATTTCTAAAGGATTGTCATTATATAAAAGTTAGCTGGCTGGGTCACGCTTTGAGAACAGACAGAAACCAAAAAGACTATAGCAAACCTAATGTTTTCCATTTTAACATGAAATGTGTCTGGCGAGCTTTCATTGTAGGTGCAGTCCCTGCAATTTGTCTTGCTACCTTATTAAGTAATGCTAAAAGTGTGATCTGCGTTCAAGACTTCATTGCGTTTCTAGGAATATAGTACACTTTACAAAAAAAAAAAAATGTCTGTAAATGTGTGAAATGGTGTGAAAGCACCACTGGAATTCGGTTTGGAAAAGCATGCAGGACAGACTGGACTAACTGATAAGTGTTCACTCATCTGCCATGTGAATAAATGCTTCAGGAATGCAGCAGTGTGTATCATCACCAGCAGCTAATATTCAGCTTTCACACCTCAGCTCTCAGTTAAAAGGATTAGACAGCTCAGCGGCAGTAAAAGCCCATCTCACTGCATCCTGTAAATGGCTTCATCTCGTATATCACACCATCTGAGTCCTGGCATGTGCAACATTTATGCTCCTTTCCTTTTATTATTATTATTTTTTCTTCAGTAAATTACTCTCTCCAAAATTAAAATAGCTTTGGCCTTCAATATCGGGCTTTGCATGTTACATCAAAAGGCTAAAACATGCTTAAATGAAGAAAGCACTGCACACTCACATCATGCAAAATATATTAAATACATAATTTATTTTTACCTAGTGGTCTACTGGCAAAGTATTAAGGTGAATTTTGAAACTTCGCTATAACGAATGTGCATGATTCTTGTTCTTAATATCAAATATAAAGCTTGTAAAAATGTATGACATAAATCCTTTAATAACTGTCAAATATTTATTTGTATGGTGTGGAATGGTGGCTCAGTGGTTATACTGTCACCTAACAGCAAGAGGGTCACTGGTTCGTGTCCCCGCTGAGAAAGTTGGCATGTTAGTTTGGAGTTTGCATGTTCTCCCCGTGTTCTTGTGGGTTTCCTCCGGGTGCTCTGGTTTATCCCACTTAGGGTATCTGCGTGCATGTTTATTGTAGTGTATCTGTGTGCGTGCGAGAGTGTTTGGATGTTTTCCAGTACTGGAAATTGTGTATGTGTATGGTAGCGACCCCCGTATTCTGTATGACTCCCATGAGCTTGGACGACTGCATCCATACATCTCTGCAATGACTCAAATAAATTATTAATAAAGCCATCTCGAATGGCACAGAAAGCATTCTTGCAGAACTCCCAGAGTTCATCAAGATTCTTTGGATGCCTCCTCCATCTCACCCCAGACATGCTCAATAATGTTCATGTACGGTGACTGGGCTGGCCAATCCTGGAGCACTTGGCCCTTATTTGCTTTCAGGAACTTTGATGTGGAGGCTGAAGTATGAGAAGGAGCGCTATCCTGCTTGCCCTCTCCTGTGGTTTGTAATGTAATGGGCAGCACAAATGTTTTGATACCTCGGACTGTTGATGTTGCCATCCACTCTACAGATCTCTCGCACGCCCCCAAATTGAATGTTACCCAAACCATGATTTTTCCTTCACCAAACTTCACTAATTATAGTGAGAATGTTGGGTTCATGTGGGTTCCAATAGGTGTTCTGCATTTTTTCCAGTACTTTCCAGTACTGGGTTGCAGCTGGAAGGACATCCGCTGTGTAAAAAATGCTGGAATAGTTGGTGGTTCATTCTGCTGTGGTGACCACTGATAAATAAGGGATTAAGCCGAATGAATGATGAATGAATGTTTACAAATTTAAAGAAAGAAATATGTGCTGTTTTATATGGAAATATATTTACCAAAATAACACACACATAATTTATCAATTGACAACGAATGTATATATGCACTCATATATATAAAAGTTACAAAAGCGCAAAAACATTCATCTGTATAAATATTTTAAAACACATTGTTATGTAAATTAATCATGCAAAATATATGCAAATGACCAAACTCTGCATGCATATATGGTGTTTTTTCTTTTTCTTTCTGTAGCTCTGTATCAGACATCTAAAAAATACAGCATTTTACATATATTCTAATTATTTATTAATCTGTGAGTCAGATTGTCCTGTACTGGGGGATTTCAGTTTCAAACACAGGTTCATACAGTAACTGTGCATTAAAACTATACACTTTATGTTTTTTTGTAAGCTAAGAGAATTAAATGTATGCTTTCATAAACAATATTACAATAGATTGCTGAAATAAAGAAGTAAATCCAGGTCTGCACTTCTCATTATTCCCAAGGAACATATATAGATTCTGGCAGCAGCCTGATGGGAACAGATTGTAAATTAGCACTCTAAACTGCATAATGAATTCTGGTCTAAATTCTTATCTCTCTGATTGATTTGAACGCGTCTGACCTTCTAATTTGAGTCCAACGGAAGAATTTCTAATACTGCTTGTGGCATTGTTTAATACAAGAGAAAAGTATCTGGAGTTGCAAGGCTTTGCTGATCATTAAGGATGTCACACAAAGTCTTCACATAAAATAAACCTTAATGTACAGAAAAGCTTGAATAACAATATTGTAGACTTTTAAATAAATAAGCATGAACTAATGGAAATATGTATGTTTATGTATGTGAAATACATATTTCCCAACATCTTAGGAGGTTAAACGTTGACAAAGGGAGCACAAGTAAATGTTTTCTCACCTTAAACCATGTTCAAAGTGATTGATTTGAAACAAGGCACAATATGTCCAGCCAAATTCACAAGTCCCCTCTGTTTTCTAACAGGAAGCCTACAACTGATTTCCTTTTTATGTCCCTCAAAACATGAGTCATTCAATCTGTCTCATCTCAGGGGTGTTTCATTTTTGTGCTTCCGTCTGGAATACAGAGGCTTTGGATTGTTTGAAGCTCTCCTGATTGATCCTGAAGCTATGATTAAAAGGGAAACACCATGGGCTACAAAAAAACTGATAATGAACATCAGACAATAATATGGAGCTTAATTATTATCTACAGCGTAGTCATTATAAAGAACTATTTGCATTCATTTGAACTGATAAGCGATGTTTATCGCAGTCACACAGACCGTTTCAAGCTCTCTCAAAGATCTTTCTTTCATGAAGTTTAATAGAATCTCATTTTCTCAAACATAACAAAAGTAAATTTGCTAAATCTTTACTATTTCAGTACAACTTTGATTTTCAACCAATATCAGTGATGCTGTTTGGAATATTTAGGGAAAAAAGGTGAGACTTTAGAATAATTATCCATTAGTTAATGTATTTGCTAAACATTAAGTATGATTAATCTTGTAATGCATTTATTATTTATAGATCAATTTTTGCTTATGCATTATTAACATCCAAAAAATGTGCTGGTTAGCATTAGTTAATGAGTTAATATATTACTACCTCTTTGTTCATTTTAATAAATACATAAAGTAACATTAGCTAATCGACTATTATTTTAAAGTGTTACACTCAACAACAAAAAATGTTGGTGACCTGTGAATGTATTTTGGGCACGTGTTAATTCCTAATATTCAAACAAAAAGTAGCCATAAAGTCTAATTACAGTATTAATGATTTATTTATATACATTTATTTAAAATGGTTTTTAGTGCATAAGGTGGGCACTTTAACAAAAGTACAATCGCAAGATGATTTTTGTTTTCAAGAGCCCCTCTTATGGGTTTTTGAAAATGAGCTTCCATGCAGTGACACAGCACTAAGTGAATGAAAACATCCAGCTGAGGTTTAAATCTGAAAGTGCACAGTGTTTAAAACTATTGATTCTTTAACAAAATAGTTGACTCTGAGTCAAATAAATGAAGAGTTGGGTTCAAATCTTTTGCTTTATCACATCCACGGAGACACGGCACAACCAAATATGCAGTTCCAGTCCTGTTAAAATGTGAACGTGCTTTCCCTTCAGACACTAACTGAGGCACAGGGGATCATGAGACTGATCATGATGCGAAGACGATGACCAGATGAAGACTCAGCTGCGGGGAATACAGGGTTAAAGTTCATTCTCACAACAACACCACAGTATAGCCAACCTAGTGCTGTGTTTGTTCCTGTCATTTTTCTGATGTTTGATACATTAACCTACGCTGCAACGCGGGATTCGCTAGCCATTTGCAATTGAAGGAGCAGTAGAGACTATGGGACTTTGTCAGACTTTGACAGGGACTTTGTCAGTAACTTTTTAAAGTTCAAAAGGACCAGTTTCTTCTTCCTCCAGATCATAACATGTAAGTGTAATTACAATTGTTGCCTCGTTTTGTGTAGCAAAATATGTGTTTAATTGTGTGTAAAAGTTGTAATTGCCTTGTTATAGATCAGTGCTGGTACTGTATCTCAGGTTAAACCTCTATGGGGCTGTTCACATATTGTATCCAAAACAATGTTAAAAACATGACGGGTGCTTCTTCCTTTACCGATTTAAATGCATTTCTGAACTCATGATCCTCTGCTGTTAGCTTTTGCTATGGCCACCATTAGCTGTTCCTCACACGCGTGGTCAATTATCAAAATAGTTAAACTTTTGCCACTGTGTGGATTAATACTGAATGTGTGTCGTTATTACTTGGGGTTAGGGTTAAGAATAGAGTATATGCTGGTGTTTAACTTTATTGCATTCCTGCATTCCTCTCACATACTTTCTGCTACTTCATACTGTAGCCATGGTGGGCATTTCTCTCTGTCTCGCGCTGAACGCAGTCAGCCAATCACATCAGACTGGGTCATCGGTCCAATCAGTGCGGAATAAGTTTGCG
>CAIGQQ010030009.1:0-10173 GCA_903798035.1 Danio albolineatus | reverse complement strand
TATATATATATATATATATATATAATTCAATATCTTAATAAATCTTAATTATTAAAAAAGGGGAATATCTATAATGCGTGATTCTTTACTTTTCATAAACTGTTTTTGTTAACTGTTATAAAACTGCAAGAAAAAAGAGGATTCCAGTATAAAGGACACATTTATTGATAATACATCTCTCTTTATACTATAATATACATGCCACGTTTGACCTTTCTTACTTCTAGGTAACTGGAGTTTTTTACACCATGAAATTATAATCAGTTATTGGCCTCGACAGCCAACTCTGGACAATTCTAACTTTAATCCCACATGTCTTTTTTGTCTTAAAAACACACTCCAGGTGAGGCCAAAACTAACAACCTCAGATTTGCTATGCATTAGACTATCTTATAAGTACTGGGCGCTGATTGCTTGCGCGACTGGAGCTGAGGTATACAATATATTCAAATAATGCAGTGAATCCTAAGAACATTCTTGATTCAGTTAACAGTGTCATGAATGCTTTGGGAGAAGATGATGATTTAGTTCAGGTATATTATATTTGTTCATAGGGTACAATCTGCAGGTTGGTTACCCTCAACAATCAACTCTGGACAATCCTGACTTTCATCCCACTTGTCTTCTTAACGCTAAAAGTGTGCTCCAGGTGAGGCTCGAACTCACAACCTCGGCATTGCTATGCATTGTACTGTCTTATAAGTACCACGCGCTGACCGATTGCGCCACTGGAGCTGATGTACATGTGCTAATCAAATAATGCAGTGATTCTTAAACACATTCTTGAATAAGAAATTTTCTACTAAAAAATCTTTGGCAGACATTGTTTTAGTTTAGGTGTAATAGATCAGCATAGAAGGTACAATCAGGAGTTTGGTTACTCTCGACCATTCTAACTTTGATCCCACTTGTCTTCTTCATCCTAAATCCATGCTCCAGCTGAGGCTCGAACTCACCACCACCACAGGTATGCAATGTATTGTTTTATATGTACAGTGCTGACCAATTGCACCACTGGAGCTGATATATAGATACTGTTGAAAAAATGGTGTGATCCTTAAAAACATTCTTCATTCAGATTAAAAAAAGTTTTGGTAAGCTTTGTTTTGGTTCAGGTGAAACAGATTAGCATGGAAGGTCCAATTTGCAGGTTGGTTACACTTGACAAGGAATTCTGGACAATTCTGACTTTCACCACACTTGTCTTCTTTGTCCTTAAACCATGCTTGTAGTGAGGTTTGAACTCTCAATTCGTAATTGCTTTGCATTGCACTGTCTCATAAGAGCCACACACTGACAAATTGCACCACTGGAGCTGACGCACAGAAGCTTTTCAAATAATGCAGTGATTCTTGAACACATCCTTCAGATAATTTTGGCTAAAAAAAGCTTTGGCAGACATTGTGTTGAGTGTTGCAGCGTTATGCTCGTTCAACTCGAAGGAGAGACGGAGGAAATTCTAATTAAACATATTTATTTATAACAGATTCGCATTGGACATCTCGTCCTTCTTAACACACAACTTTCAGTTGGTTAATTAAGAACACACAAAAAAAAAACGTGATGACGCAACATGCGTCCTTGGCGTACAGCTTGCGCCCCACAGTGGTGTAAACCAAAAATACAATAGTCCTTCTCAGTCTGGTATAAACTAATACATTATCAACTTGAGTACATAAAATACAATATCTTAACACCCCCACTTGTACTCAGGTTACATAAATACAAATAATAATTGCATTGTAAATTACAATACAGGTGTGGACTTTTACCACTATTACATACCAAACATAATGTCTGCAAATTTCCTCAGTTTTAGCGTAGAAACAGGTTTGGTCAAAATATCAGCAACCATTTCTTCAGTAGAGCAATATTGCAAAAGCATCCTTCCTTCAGTTACAATGGATCTGACAAAATGATATTTGATGTCTACATGCTTGCATCTCTGGCGACTCACAGGGTTTTTGGCTAGAGCAATTGTCCCCTGGTTGTCCTCGTACACTACTGTTTGTGTGTATTTGTAGTCATCAATACCATCCAAAAATTGTTCCAAATATATGCACTCTTGCATTGTAGAAGCTAGAGCTATATACTCAGCTTCACAGGTAGACAGGGCTACTGTGGGCTGTTTCTTAGTTTTCCATGAAACTAAAGAACTGTTGTTACTTAGGCTTACACAGTAACCAGTAGTGCTGCGTCTGTCGGTCGTGTCACCTGCCCAATCAGCATCGCTATAGGCTACTAGACCTAAATTCTCACTGCTGTTTTTCTTGAAACACAATTCTTTGTTAGTTGTTCCCCGGAGATACCTCATTACATGCTTCACTGTAACCCATTGTTCTACTGTTGGTTCACACAAATGTTGTGATAACTTGCTTACCACAAAACTGAGATCCGGACGTGTACATGTTGTAAGATATATAAGGCTGCCTACAGCCTCTCTATACATCTTTACATCAGTCATCTTTACAGCATCTTCTGTGTAGCATAATTTCTGATCACAAGGTGTTTTTCTTGGTTTACAATCCTGCATGTTAAACCGTGTCAGTATCCTTTTAACATACGTTTCTTGTGACATTTTCACACATCCGTTACATTTGAAGAAATCGATACCAAGAAAGTGCTTAAGTTCGCCCAAATCTTTCATCTTAAATTTGGCTGAAAGCATCTCTTTGACATTCTTCATGACTCTTTCGTTGTTTGCCGCTATAATCACATCATCGACCCAAATGATCATGATAGTTTTCTCGCATTCTGTCTCCTTGGAATAAACGCAGTAATCGGCTGGGTTTTGCTTGAAACCATTTTCAGTTAGGTAATCATGTAAAACCTTGTTCCAGTTGCGGCCAGATTGTTTCAACCCATACAACGATTTTTGTAGCTTACACACTAAATCTTTCCCTTTTTCATAACCTTCTGGTTGTTCTGTGTAGATTTCATAATCAATAGGAGCGTGTAAGTAGGCTGTTTTTACATCCATTTGATGGAGTAAAAGATTTTCTTGTGCTGCTTTTTGAAGCAGTACTCTCACGCTTGTTAGGTTTGCAGTTGGGGAGAAGGTTTCACCATAATCTATACCCATCCTTTGACTGTAACCCTTAGCTACAAATCTCGCTTTGTACTTGTCATTTCCTTCAATGTCACTCTTAACAGTATAAACCCACTTACCCCCCACTGTTTTCTTGCCTTTTGGCAGGGTAGTGAGAGTATAAGTTTTGTTCTCTCTTAATGACTGGATTTCTTCATCCATGGCATCAACCCACTGTTTTGAGTTAGCTGACTCTACAGCTTCTTTAAATGTGTAAGGAACACCACATACTGCTTTGTAACAGTAATCTATTGTAGTGCAGATCTCATCATTATCACTGTAGTCAGTGGCATAATCCTCTAGATAACTAGGTTTTCTTCTCTCCCTAGTAGGATATCTCCCGGTGACGAGACCCTCACTCGTCATATTCGACTCTTGGGCCTCCTGACTATCTTTGTCATCTCCCTGTGTGACTACATCAGTGGTTGGCTGTCTTACTCTGCCATAATCATCATTGGGTTCATCGTCACCTGTCTGCGTTTCTCTTTCTACACTTGTTTTACTCACAAATTTAACAAGTCTATGTTTCTGGACCTTTTCAGTTTTGGGATGATAAACCAAATAGGCAGGACTATTCTTGTCATAGCCTACAAAAACCCCTTGGTCACACCTAGAATCAAGCTTTCCCTTGTCTTGCTTGTATGTATAACAGACAGATCCAAATTTTTGCATTTTTGATAAATCTGGCTTCTTATCTGTCAACATTTGGTAGGGAGTTTTCTCTGTTCGCTTATTAAAGCATCTATTTCGTACTGTGGCTGCCGTTTGGACAGCATAGTTCCACAGAGATTTAGGTAGCTGACTTTTGATTAGCATACATCTACCCATCTCAAAAAGAGTACGCCAACCTCTCTCGGCAGTACCGTTTTGGTGAGGGGAGTAGGGAGCTGATGTCTCGTGCTTTATACAATTTTTCCTCAACAGGGTTTGAAAATCTTTGGAAGTGAACTCAGTTCCATTATCAGATCGAATGCACTTCACTTTTCCAAATGGGGAAACATCTGCTAGAAATTTCTCTGTTGCATGCAGTGTATCGCTCTTTGACTTCAGAAAATATACAAATACTGCATTTGAATAATCATCTGTAAACGATTGCACATATTTGTACCCATCAATAGACTCTGTAGCTATTGGACCTGCTAAGTCAGTATGTACCATCTGCAATGGAGCCTTTGCTCTTGTATCAGGATTTCTGTTTCGCGTTTGCGCAAACTTTCCCTGGATACATACTTCACAATCTTGCTCTGGTTTATCTGTTTTGCCCTTAATTTGCATACCATTTACCACATTTTGCAATTTTAGCACATCCTCATAATTGCAATGGCCTAGTATCTCATGCCATGTTTGTATGTCATGACATGTATTACATTGATCTTTGTTGTCATCTTCAGTTTGCAAATAGTACAATTGGCCATGCATATGAATGCTAAAATTAGTACCATCTTTGTGGGTCAGCATGTCCTGTCCATGTTTGAAAGTGACTGTTGATCCTAAAGTGGTGGCTGACTTCACAGAGAAAATGTCCTGGGGGTATGACGGAATAAACAAGGCATCTCTCAGTGTTGCTTTATGTCTCTGTCCTGTACTGTCGATCAGGAACACTTCAGCATTCCCCCTCTGTTGAGCTACACCTTTACACTGGGTGCCATCTGCCAACTCCACATAGTGAGTCTCCGGTTTGAAAGTTTCATCGAAGCTCTTGAATTTGGATACATCATTAATAATATGTGAGGTAGCCCCAGTGTCAACCATCAGGCCCCTCTCCTTAATTCTGCATACAGGTTGTTTCTGAGCTTGAATGTCTGTATTCTTTATCCTGAAAGCATAATCTGCTGTTTCAGAAGATTCTCCACCTCTCTCATCCATGACTTTCTTTGCGCCATCCAGCTTATCCTTATTTCTGCAGCTGGCATCACTGTGTGTGTTGCTCTTGCAATGACTGCACCACGTCTTTCGTCTGCATGCTTTTGCTCTGTGGCCCTTTTTCGCACATTTAAAACAGATAATATCACTGTCGTCTCTGCTCTGTGCACTTAACTTTGTGTATCTTCGGCCGTCTCGCGCCGCACTTTTCATCACATTATCATTGGTTTCGACCGCGATTAACTTTTCCGTGTCTTCATAACTACGCAGTTCAGTTTTGAATTCAGGAAACATTATATTGTCTTTATTGTGTGTTATGTGTATTGCAAATGGTTTAAAACTTTCAGGCAGTCCTTTTAAAACCATAGCAATCAGTAGACCATCGCTTAATGTCTCACCCGCGTTGCGTAGAGCCGTGATGGCGGTCTCCGCCCTGATGATGTACTCTGTAACAGTCTCATCACTCCTCTTCTGAAGCGATGTCAACGTTGTGTACAGGTGAATGATGCGGGGCTTCCCTTTCCCTGCATAGTAGTCCCGCAATATTTTCAATGCCTTCCTCCCATTATCAGGTGCATCTCTCATAATCAGCGAGAGGCTTTTGTCGTCCAAAAATTGAATCAGTTCAGCGTATGCATCAGCATTCTTCTTACCGTCAGCCTCTACTGCGGCCTCACCATTTGGTTCCTTGAGGACAGTATCCTTTAACCCCAAAAGATGCAGGTATCCAAGCACTTTAGTCTCCCAAAGCTCGTATCTGCTCTCATCTCCGTCAAACATAAGTTGAAGCGATCTACTACTCCCTCGTTGATCCATGATGCTATCCTGCCGTTAGCACGCTATCCGTCACGACTTTCTATCGGTGATAGATCATTAAAGCAAAAACTCCTCTACGAGTTGGCACTGGGCCCATAACCTGTTGAGTGTTGCAGCGTTATGCTCGTTCAACTCGAAGGAGAGACGGAGGAAAATTCTAATTAAACATATTTATTTATAACAGATTCGCATTGGACATCTCGTCCTTCTTAACACACAACTTTCAGTTGGTTAATTAACAACATACAAAAAAAACGTGATGACGCAACATGCGTCCTTGGCGTACAGCTTGCGCCCCACAGTGGTGTAAATCAAAAATACAATAGTCCTTCTCAGTCTGGTATAAACTAATACATTATCAACTTGAGTACATAAAATACAATATCTTAACACTTTCCCATCTGCAAGCTTGGAAAATTCAATGTCTACCTTCAAAAAAAAAAAAAAAAAAAAAAAAAAACCAATAACAAAGACATATTAATGTTACAATTATGAAACAAATGTCAGTGTAAAGTTCTGTTTTAGTTGAGCATCTCTATTACCAATTTATTGATGAATTTTCTGGTGATGGTTGCATCCACTTAATCAAAGTAAACCACTCACTTAGCACAGTTTCATCTGGACTTAGCGAAGTGTCCACTGTGTGACAACATTTCAAACTGTACATGAGTAGGTGATGGCCCATCAAAAAAATGCTCCTGACATTAGTGATGCAAAAACAAAAATAAGTTAATGTCAAGTACACTTGAGCAGCTTATATACACATTGCATTCCTTTTATAATGTAAAAACATCCTTACGTGTTCCTCATTTTCACCAATTGGCTCCTGAATCCTTAACGAGGACAACACTGACACACTTTCCTTTGTTAGTGCCAGCTTTTCTGTACCCGATGGATAGCTGAAAAAAAAGTTATATAAAAAAAATAGTTGCAAATGGCTCTTACAAATTGACAAACATAAAATAAACACTGATACCACTATAGACTGTTGTTAATTTAAAAAAATATATATTTTTGTTAAATGTGTCATTTCTTTAAATGTATAACTTATTTAAATTAATGTAATTAATTTGCAAACAAATACAGCTTACATTGACTTAAAAAAAACATACTCACATGTTTCTTTACGAGGTCATTGACAGCAACTTTATCAATAACCTTTCTTAAGGAAATAGACAGCGTCTTTGTCTCTTCATGTTCTCTCAGGATTGTATTTTCTTCAAGCAGTGTCAGCAATCTATTTGTGGTGCCAGTCTGAGTTTCATCTGTTCAATGACATTAAGAAATGACAAAAACATTTTATTTATTTAAATATTTACTATTATATAATATTAAAAGTGAAAGACATTATTCATTTACCCATAATGAATGCACACTTCGTTCTGATGAATCAGGGATGTTGCTTGTAATATATTATATTTAAAATTTGTCATGCTCCATGCCAACTGTGAATAGTTTTCTCCATGTTTCCTTTCTGTCTATGAGCAGTTGCAAGAGCTCGGTGTAGAAGTGTTAGAGTAACTGTAATTTGTTCCTCGACTTCCTTTATCTAAGTAAAAGGGAAAGAAATCCATATATACACAGCACAGTGAAAAAACAAATACATGTAACAGTGTACAACAATACAAAGCATATTTTGAATAGTATGTGACTAGACGGGTGGCCCAAAATGGCGCGCAAGGTTGATTATAATAAAGGTTTTCATCTTTAGACATTTTTTTTATGAATTTGCTCACACCAAGGCGCCATTTGTTGTCTGTCCGCAGCACCCAGCTAAGCTTAAGTCTCGTGGCTGATATACAAATTACTGTCAAAGGGCATCATCATTAAATAGCATTATGATTACGTAACGTTATAGGATGTCTCCGGCGTGAGATAGCGTTACCTCGAGTTCCGAGATGCCGAGGCTTTATGTTAGCGCTGTCGAATACAAAACATTCACGTTCACATCAATTATAAAGTGACGCTAACTTTCCTACCGAAAACACAACAAACCTATGCTAAGTCTTCCGCTTGATACGTGTTATTAACAATTCTGCAAACACAAGTTTACAAAAATCGCGCCAAATGGGTTAACTGTTAACTTAGCTTGCGACAGAGTTAATAGGTCACCCGTGTAGTACGATACACAGACAACATAGTAGAAAAAACAACTTCTAGGACAACAAACACAAAACATTCTTAAGCAAGGTGGAAAAAATATTGACTGTCGTAGACGAATTGTAATTAATTTCACTCACTTGAGGCAGAGAGCTTCATATCTGACAGGGCCGTGGGAGCGATGGTTGAAAATGAACGTCACTGCGCATGCACTTAGCGCGCGCGCACGTTCACAGCGCGTACATTTCACCCAGGTATACTCAAATACTTATTTTATATTGCCAACATGATAATTAAATTACATAAATACAGTAGACATCGCCCTTTGACTACAGGTAAAATAAATGTGCATTTTATACAGTATGTGTACTGCTTAAATGTAGTAAAACCAAACACTATAGAAAGGGATTTTGGTTTAACACAGCCATTGTGTAAACAGCTAAGCACAATATTAACACACAATGTGTCTGTAGCAACACAAGATGTGTTACGAACTGTTTAACACATATTTTGTGTTAATTTTTAACACATCATTTTTAAGAGTGAAGTTATCATGATTATTAGTTTAAAATAAATTATTAAACTATAAAAACACACTGAACAGTCTAAATAAACTGATTATTTTATTTATTTCACAAAATAATTTGTAATAAATGTTAAATATTAAGCATATATAAATATTAGTTATATGGTAATGTACAAACCTGCATGAAACAAAAATCATATCATACATTGATTAGGTTTTTGACCATAGCGGTCATTTTATTAGGTTTTGACTCGAAAAGCTTTGTCTCTCTGTGTTATAGCTTATAATTATTTATAATCTTTACTATATAAGTATGTTATAAATCATAAATTATAGAACCATTTTAATCAAAAAGGTTCTTTGCACTCAAAGGGTTCTAAATAGAACCATTTTTTGGGTAAAAGGTTCTACTAGCCAAGTATAGAACCCCAGGGTTCTATATAGAACCTCAAGGAACCTTTTTTTTTAGAGTGTAGCCACTAGTTAATAGCCCCCAAATTGCACTAAGTGAAAAATATGAATTATGAAGAAAAAAAATAACAGATATGCTATAAGAGGTGATTTTTTTTAGACAGAGATAACTGCAGACCAGGTTTTACATTGTATTCAGTGAATTATTATATTTTTCCACACTATGTAGGCACTGCAACGGGTAACAATTTTGCTTTTGAACTAAAAAAAAGCACAGCGCATCGAGGCATAATGGAGAGAATTATAAGCCTATTATTATTAATATTATTATTATTATCATTATTATTAGACATTTGTCTGGACATATTTCTTATCCAAACTTATAAACCAAGCTCAAGCACCCGATAGCTCCACCCCTTCCGCTACATGATCAAAACTGCCACTGTTGAGTGAGTGAAGTGTCCAACAGTCCACACTTCTTTTTAATGGTTAAATAAGTGCATCATCCTGAAATTTAAAGTGCACTTAATCATTTTAGAATAAAAGAATAATTCAGTGTGAGCGCACTATTTACACGATTTATACTACTAAATGTATAAGTATGCGATTTGGGACGCACCTATAGACAGCATTGACAGAGCCCTACCTGCTGTTCTCTAGTATTTTTTAGATAAATGTCCACCGATGCTCTTGTAAGTCTCCCTCTTCTGCCCGGTCTCTCTCCATTACCTGAAAGAGAAAAACCTGACACAGACAAGGCCTAATTAACCATCTATACCACTGATCATCAATTGGCGGCCCGCAACTGGATTCCAAAATTGTGAGGACCAAAAAGAAAATAGTGGTCCACATTAGTGCTGTGCAATTTAACGATATCTAATGGCAATTGCGATTTGCTAATTGCAAGAGGCTGCGATATGAAATGTATTTTTGAATTTAATGATTTCATTTTTTAATTAAACAAATTTAATTTAATTTAATCACAAAAAACAGGTCATTTGTAACACAGTCAAGTAACACAGCAGTACTGGGAAAACAGTTAACAATTTAGATAAAACCACTGATGTTTGGTGAAGACTAAACCATCATATGCTCAAAAATAAAGTTGTAGGCAGCAATTACATTATTTATCCAAAAGGTGGCGACAACCAGCCATCAAAAATATGTCATTTAATAATTCTTCAAAACTGACACATATAGCGATAAAACATGAAGTGTATAATGAGTGAATAACTGAATAATTTATTGAAAATGAGACTAAAAATAAATGTGGGTTGTACAAATTATGATGTTAGATTTATACATTAAGCTTCATCAGCAACAGTTTTTCACAGTATTCAATATTCTACAGTTTATTTTTATTCAGCTG
>CAIGQQ010030008.1:0-10711 GCA_903798035.1 Danio albolineatus | reverse complement strand
GGTCATTTTATTAGGTTTTGACTCGAAAAGCTTTGTCTCTCTGTGTTATAGCTTATAATTATTTTATAATCTTTACTATATAAGTATGTTATAAATCATAAATTATAGAACCATTTTAATCAAAAAGGTTCTTTGCACTTAAAGGGTTCTAAATAGAACCATTTTTTGGGTAAAAGGTTCTACTGGCCAAGTATAGAACCCTAGGGTTCTATATAGAACCTCAAGGAACCTTTTTTTTAGAGTGTACAGTCTAAATAAACTGGTTATTTTATTTATTTCACAAAATAATTCATCAAAAATGTTAAATATTAAGCATTTATAAAATATTAGTTATATGGTAATGTTCAAACCTGCATGAAACAAAAATCCCATCATACATTGATTAGTTTTTTGACCATAGCAGTCATTTTATTAGGTTTTGACTCAAATAGCTTTGTCTCTCTGTGTTATAGCTTATTATTATTTATAATCTTTACCATATAATTATGTCATAAATCTCACATTATAGAACCATTTTAATCAAAAAGGTTCTTTGCACTCTAAGGGTTCTAAATAGAACCATTTTTGGGGTAAAAGGTTCTACTGGCCAAGTATAGAACCCTAGGGTTCTATATAGAACCTCAAGGAAGCTTTTTTTTTTAGAGTGTGAGGTCCAAAACCGCAGAGAGCGAAATGCGACAATGATCGGACGATAGGAGCAGGTCATTTGTAACTCTTAGGACTGCTGTTTCTGTGCTATGAAATGCTCTTAATCCAGATTGGAATTTCTCACAAGTGTTGTTTCTCTGTAGGTAGTTAAGTATATGCAAGTTTTTCTAGTATATTTGATAGAAAACACAGGTTTCACATGGTTCTATAATTTACTCATTCTTTAGGATCAAACTGTGGTTTTTAATAAGAGGCTTAATGACAGCTAGTTTAAGCTTTTTAGGCACATCTGCTAAAAGTAGGGATGAATTCAAAATATTAAGAATAGGTTTAGCAACCTCTGAAAACACTTGTTTTAATAATTTGGTTGGTATAGGATGTAAAATACTCATTGTTGATTTGGAGCAATTTATCAGTTTAGTTCCTCTTTGCCTACTGTTGAGAAAGTCTGGAGTTTATCCAATAATGATCTACAGTGCTCTATTTGGGGCATTGCTGTAGGAGACATGCTGCTTAATTTAAATTAAAATTTATTCATGGTGCTTAATTTATCTCTGATATCATCATCTTGCATCTGAAGAAATTTATAAAGTCATTACTGCTGTGTTAAGAAATGCATGTTGATGCTTTATTTTAGTTAGACTGACTACTGTGTTAAACAGTCTTTTTACTTCTATTAAAGTTGAAAAATAAGCAGATCTGGAAAACATTAAAACTTTTCTCAAGTTAAGTATACTTTCTTTCCAGGCCAGATGAAAAACCTTTAGTTTTGATTTCTTCCATATATATATGTTCCATTTTTCAGGCTGCTTTATTAAAGACATAAGTGTGCTCATTGTGCCACAGCCTCTAATTTTTGTCCCTATTTTTTTTTTCTAAGTGTAACGGTGCAACTATGTCTAAAGTGCTAGAATGGACAGAATCAATAGTTTCAGTTGCAGAGTAAAGCTCTTCTAGGCTGTTTGGAATGCAAAGGAAACTACAGGTGTTTTACTTACAAAGTAATCTTTAGTACATAAAAAAATGACCACTCACTGTAAAAAATTACTCAGGCCGGTGTTAAATACAATCAATAAAAATCAGTTAGATTTTAATTAAGGAAGTGAGCTAGCAATTAAAATACAAAATAATGGGTAAGTTCTAACCACACTATCCATTTTTTGATAGTAATAACTCCAATATTAAAAAAAAGAGTAAAAACTATCCATAAATATCAGCTTTGGCAACGAACAATGCGCATGCGTTGGCATCCAGGCGGGAATCGAGGATTCACCATTTTGTCATAGATGGCGGAGGCGGCAGTATGGCCAGTTTACAGGTAAGGTTTTATTTAACTTGTTGATCATCATTGATGCACATATCAACTTATCTTATGCTCTTATGTACATGGGTATTTGTAATTTGTGTGTCTGTGTTGTTGGCACTAGTTGCTGTAAATCATGCTGATCCGCGAAATTCATTAAAATACATTGTCCTATACTTGCACGTGCAAATGCGAATAAACATCTACAATTATGACGGTAATATATTCGCTTTCATTATTGTAAGGTGCATGGCTGTAGCAGTTTGAAGGAGTATTTGAGAGAGAAAAGTTCAGCGTCCTTTTTTGAACCCGTTTAATTCGAGCGCAGCAGTCACGCGTCCGAACACCGGGTGAGCTGATGATGCTTTTCTGATTCAGTTATTGTCAATTCGTTTTTACACACAGAAACACAGCTGAACCGATCAGGGGTAAGCTATACATTTACTTAATAACAAATCAAATGAACTGGAAGGAAAATCGATCAAAATATACATAATTAGTTAATAGAACCGTTCATTGAAATGAACATTTCTGAAAGAACCGATTCGCAGGAAAAGAACCGTTTCCAAGATAACGTTGCCGGTGCATTACGAACAGACATGGAAAGGCGACTGGAGCAGGAAAAAACCCTGATTTGTCGATGTGTTTGGACAAATAGGTGGATGATTACAGTGAGCCACTTGTCCTTATTTTTCATATCCTTACTATCCCTATTTTTTTGTGCGTCGTTATAGCTCTGCAGCTTCTGAGCACATGGTTAGCATTGATGCAAGTGTGTGCTCCGCGAATGACAAAAACATGCGTGGATTATGATGAAATAAGTTAAGTATGCAGTATGTTTTGATATTTCATATTTTATGCCAATTGTTTTTGAGTTGTGAGTTGAGAACTTGCATATATATCGTGGACAGTATAATTACTTTACAAAATGTGTTTTTTAACATTTTATAAATTCTAAACTTATAAAATTGGCATTCATTGAAATACAACAAATTAATACGAATGTCTATTATTTACTGTTTATTTGACTAGTGTTTAGCAATTTAAAAAAAATATTAATTCTGTTTCTGACGTTCTTTTTCTTCCACAGAAAGATCAAGATTAAAACATTAAAAAGAAGAAATGAAGAATTCATAGAAGACTTGACAAGATAGCGTCAGGTACCCATACACTCAGTAAATGGGTCTTATTGTAGGTGTTCTACCTATTTCAACATGAATTGGCAGCGCAAATCGTGTAACTGCATCCTCAAAACGACTGGATCAATTAAAACACTGCAGATTACAGCATAGCCATTTTAGTAGAAGTCAGTCCATACCCTGTATCCATGACTAAGCTTTTATCCTTTTTCTAAAACATGCAATTTCTTGTTTTTAAGTTGTTTTTTTAGTCATAATTGAAGAAAAAAATATCAGAAAGTTGACACATCCATCAGGAATTCCTGGTGATGTGGATGAGCTCATTTCAATAATCATTGATACATTCCAGGTTCATGGTGAATTTGACGTACTTTATGAGGACAAAGACTTTGGGAACCAGTTTTTCAGCTTAACTTCAACTATTGACTTGGAAGACTTGGAAGATCTTGATCGGTTCACACCACGTCTTCTGCAGCTGATGCATGCCAAAGGAGGAGCTTTTGCTACCAAGGTGCATCCTCTCCTGAACACTATAAATGAGGTATGTTTAGTACACTATAGCTTTTTAATACAGCCTGGCTGGGGTAGGGGGTGTGGGCTAAACATTTTGCAAACATTATTTTTAACAGTTATTTTGTCCAAATGTCAAAACACAATATGCATGTTCAACATGTGCCAAAAATATCATATCCAGTTTGTTACCAATTTAGGAACGTTTATTTTCATTTGGATCGTCTCTGCATTTTAAATTGAAGAATTACAAATGGGTGCTTCTACCATTGGGAGCAAGAACATGCCTGTTGACATGCTTCACACAGTTGAGAATGCCCTGTCATAAACGGTGGACTGGTTGGTAGCTGAATCAATCAACATCCTACCTTAAACATTAAAGACAACAATGAATGACATCATATTATTTCACCTATGTAATTTACAGTGAAGCTAATGCAGTATTTTTTTTTTTTTAAGCAACAAAGGACAGGTTTCCTGTTTACCTTTGAAGCAGCTTTAAATCTTTGTCTGATTGTCTGGTCCAAACAGCAAGTTGTGGTATTTAGCAATAGTGTCCACAGAAATTTCTGAACTTGTGCATTTGTTGTCGGACTAAAGATGTATTCTTAATTTGCTTGTTATTTGTCTTGTTGCAAGTTTTCTTAGGTTTCTGTGCTCTGAGCTCAAAATCACTATATTGTTACTAAAAATTTTGTTTTTTGTTTTTTCCCCAAAGTCCCAGAGTATTGAGAAAAAGAGGGACACATGCATCTGCTGCCTCATTGAGTACCTTGGGGAAAAACAAGAAGATCTGATCCAAGACTGCAAGGTATGTAAAAGTCACTGGGTGATGAGTAAATCATACAATAATGTACAAATTAGATGTATACATTTACATGAAAAAAGTTAAGAATTGCCATGAGATTGTGTTGTCCAAACAAGATCATAAGTCCACATGTGTTCTGTTTGGTCATTTTTATTCACTATGGGCTGATTTTGAGTCTAAATTTGACCACAACTTTTTTTGTGTGTTTCAGCAAATGAAGTGTTTTTTTTTGTTTGGTTTTGTGTGTGTGTGATGAATGTTATTTTGATGCATATTTCGGGAAAATATTCAAAAGCTCTACAATACACTCTGGGCAAATTGACTACCCGTTCATTGTGTTGGTGGCTGTTTTTGCCCCATTGACTTTCATTATAATAACATTTTTTTATTGCAAAGCCATTATACCATATAATCATGCATTCTTGATTGTGGCTGAATTTCCCTGTTGGGAAGAGGGACAATTTTTGCTGTTGATCATCAGCTGAAGGGCAAAAAAAGGCTTAGTTTCTGCCTTCTGTGTTTGTGTGAGAGGGAGAGCGAGATCTTCGCGCACTTATCTTAATGTCTGAGCAAATCAAAATAAGCAGGTCAGCTCTCAGAGTTTGGTAAACACAATTAGTGTATTTCTGCACACACACTATAATCTGTTTTACTCCACTGAACTCCATATAAAAGCCGAAACTTTTTTTGCACAGGCCTATCTAAAGGTTTAATTGTTCTAACAATTCTAACAATTGTTCTGACACATTTTAACTCTTCCCAACAAGGAAACCCAGCAACAATCAAGAATGCATGATTATTTGGGGTCATAGCTTTGCAATCAAAAAAAGTCATTATAATGAAAGTCAATTGGGGCAAAAACTGCCACCAACATAAAATGTAGTTAATTTGAACCGTACTCAAGTGTTAACATCAGTGGACTATTCATGGGATTTGGAGTAAATCACCTGATTCATATGGATTATTATTATTTATTTTTTTTGCAATGTTTTTATAAAACAGTTAAAGTATGAGAGTTTTGAGTGAATAGACTTTTAACGGAGGCAAATGATCACTTGGATATTATTAAAATAATTTAATTTAGGTTTCAAAGAGTAATCTGTCTTCTTGGAACAACTTGAAGGATTAAATAATGACAAATGTTTTTAGAGTTACATGTGTAAGCATTAATAATACTTCAGTAAGTTTGAGATTTAGTCTTATTAATATAAAGTATAGACTTGTCCAAACAAATGACATGAACACAAAAGAAAACTGTATTCAAACACCATGCTATTTTGCTTGAACTAAAATAAACATGTATTTCTTCTTGTCAACAGGAGGATGAATTGCAAGGACGCTCACAAGAAGTTATGAAGTTGCTGGTGCTTCACAATCTCACAGTTGAGGAGGACCCAGCAGATGTGTGCATTCTTATTGAGGGCATCAAAGTGCTGAATGGTTGTGGCAGCAAAACTACAGCATGCACGATGTTGATGGGATTAATCTATTCCCTTAACCTTGAACATCCTAAAAACATGAAGTACACTTTTGAAGTGCCCAAAAAACCTTTTTTGGAGATTGACTGAGGAAAACTGCTCAAGAAGGTCCAAAGCCTCACGTGTAAGCTAATGGAGTGAGCTGTCTATAATGTGAGTTAAGGCTCTGTTTGATTTTGTCAAATGTGAACATTGTTATATTGTCAAATAGTAAATGTTAAGTGAAATCTAACGTAGGTTATATGTAATGACATTGTATGTCACTGAAAAATTTTATGTTGCATGTTTGAATATTAGCCCAGTCAGAGTTAAATGGGTTTCTCATTTCAATACATAATTTCCAAAGTGCATTTTAAAAGTCTTTAATTGGGATTCTAATTAGGAATTTTGCTTCTGATATATATATATATATATATATATATATATTTTGTAGAATCTTTTTGGTTTAGTGCAATGTGTTGAAGAAACGTTTAGACTTTTATGGCACTGAAAATGTAATGTTACAAGCTTGAGGTTTGAAAATAGCCATTAGGATTCTACTTCGGATTTAGCACTTCATATATATTTTGAAGACTCATGAAGAGTTTGGTTTAATATTCTGTGCAATATGTTTTTTTTACCGATGGATTACTCTTCAGTGTTTGGACTCTAAGTAGTGAATATTAAACAACACTGAACTGAACTCAAACATTAATAACTAAACTGACATTTTCAATTTACTATAACCTTCTATGTGAAGCTGCTTTGACACAATCTACATTGTAAAAGCGCTATACAAATAAAGGTGAATTGAATTGAATGTTTTATGTATTTCACTTTGTACATCAGGGTTTGTTTTTCTACAAATTTGTAAGTACATTCACATCAAAAGGTTTTCAAAAATAAAATGCTATTTGGTTAATAATAAAAAAAAAATCCTGTGTGATCAATTTTAAGTATATTCAGCCTTTCCTTTATAAGTAATGCATAATTGTTGCTATTGGCTACTTATTAATAATAGTTTAGTAGATACCTGTTAACTGCTTAAAATAGGGTAAATGTTACTCAATTTGTATAAGTTTGTAATAATATAATGTAATGAAAAATATTAGGTAGATCTTACCTAATTTTTGGGGGGATGTAATGGCTGTTTAATTTAGGTTTTATTTACCCCAATATGTAGGATATAATCTACCCAATCAAAGTGAGTGCAAATTGTTACCTCAATTTTATTGAGTAAATCCTATAGGTTGTTTTTTACAGTGCTGTATCACTGTAGAGATGGTTTTCGGATTGTTTTGAAGCCTTGACACATTTGCTTCGACTGTTTCAGTGTTTCACAAAGCCTTGCTCTGCCTACCACTACAGTACCTCCACCTTTATGGTGTGGGAGGTAGACACAAAATCCATGATCTGTGGAGCTCTGTCATGTACCGTATCATAAATTCTCCAAAGGAAGGGGATGTAGTGTACACAATAGCCCCCATCACAGACTTAGGAAAGCTGAAACATGTACGTCGATCCTTAATAAAACCCCAGGTTTAAAACCTCCCCGGCTTGCAGGACATCTCTGTGGTAGAAACAGCGCAGGAAGACAAGTTAGAGGAGGAGGATTTGTTTGTCTTGGTGCCGGAAATGCCCCAGGTTAGTAGGTACGCGTCGATAAATGTTGCTCAATCAGTCCCTCAGGAGCCCAGTGAAACCCAGGGAATCATGAAAATTCCTGAAGTCGAGAAAGATGCTCCGAAGGGTCCTCCAGTAGACATGATAGTGATAGGTAAGAATGTGGTTAGGTGGACAGGAAGGAGAGCTGCAGGACAACATTCTATTGTGCATTGTCTTCCTCAATCAGTAGGTACAGTGTCTAGCATAGTAGGTAGTGCATCTGTGGCTTTGTTTCGTTCTTAGGACTGAAGGTAGCTTGTCCTTACCATTGTCATTCTAGTTCACCAATGGGGCAACGGTGCACCCAGGAGTGGAATGTGAATGAGCGCATAAGGTAAGTGGTTGTGATTTACGTTTGCAATAACCAATCAGGACAAAGTACTCTCCTGTTTAGAGCTGAGTGGCAGTAGCCTGTCATGAGGCATGTTCTGTATCCTCTTCCTCAGAATCAGTTTTATTGCCAAGTGTGCTTTGCACACGAGGAATTTGCTTTGGCTACAGAAGCTTCCATTGTACATAAAGTGACAAGTGACAACACAAAATAAATATGAGAGGGAAAAAAAAGACGATAGACATTTAACAGAGATGCAGTCAGTCCAAAAAGATCTGGGTGTTGAAATGTATGTACAGATTTGTTGAAAATATACAGGTTATAAGGTGCTGTGTACAAATGCGTAAGGAGAAGTATTGCATTGTATATTGTTATACTGTAAGGTGCTATGTACAAGTGCGTATGAGAAAGTATTGCACGTGATTGCACAACAGCAAAATATTTAACTGTTCATGAGGTAGATGGCCTAAGAAAAGAAACTTTACCTGTATCTGGCTGTTTTTGTGCTCGGTGCTCTGTAGTGCCGACCAGACGGTAACAGTTCAAACAGGAAATGTGCTGGGTGCGAGGCGTCCAGGGTGATTTTGCGAGCCCTTTTACTCACTCTGGAAAAGTACAGTTCTTAAAGTGTAGGAATGGTAGTGCCAGTGATTCGTTCAGCAGTCCGGACTATTCGTTGTAGTCTACGGAGGTCAGTTTTGGCAGCTGAGCCAAACCAGATGGTGATTGAAGTGCAGAGGATGAATTGGATGACAGCTGAGTAAAACTGTACAAGCAGCTCCTGTGGCAGGTTGAACTTCCTCAGCTGATGAAGGAAGTACAGTCTCTTCTGGGCTTTCTTCACAATAGAGTCTATGTGAGTGTCCCACTTCAGATCCTGAGAGATGGTGGTGCCCAGGAACCTGAATGACTCCACTGCAGCCACAGTGCTGTTCATGATGGTGAGTGGGGGGAGTGCAGGAGGGTTTCTACTAAAGTCCACTATCATCTCCACCATTTTGAGCGTGTTCAGCTCTAAGTTGTCGTATCTGCACCATAAAGCCAGCCACTCCACCTCCTGTCTGTATGCAGACTCCATACAGACACCATTCCGGATGAGGCCGATAACAGTAGTGTCGTCCGCAAACTTCAGGAGCTTGATGGAGGGATCTTTTGCGGTGCAGTCGTTGGTGTACAGGGAGAAGAGCAGTGGGGAGAGAACACATCCTTGGGGGGCACCAGTACTGATGGTGCGGCTGTCAGACGTGATTTTGCCCATTCTGACTAGCTGTTGTCTATCTGTCAAGAAGCTGGTGATCCACTGACAGACAGAGCTAGGAACAGAGAGCTGGGTCAGTTTGTACTCGAGCAGTGATGGGACGACGGTATTGAAGGCAGAACTGAAGTCCACAAACAGAATCCTTGCAGTAGTTCCCTTGTTTGTCCAGATGTTGTAGGGTATAACACAGTCCCATGTTGACTGCATCATCCACAAAACATTTTTGAGTTTACTCGCTTCATTTGTACGTACAAATCCGCTTCATTCGTACGTCAAATTCACTTCACAACAGACACGAATTCGCGTAATTGGCAGGGCTTCTGTCTATGGCCTGGTGACTCTAGCTTCATTGCTAAAAGTCTAACATGGATTTTATTGAGAGAATAGCTGTGTTTATGTGCTTTATGAAGGCTGAAAAACATCGCTGATTCGTTTGGAGCTGTGTCTGAGTCCACTAGATCCAGAGGTGCACCCAGCTCTGTGAGCTCATAAACTCCTCCAGAAACTTAACCTGGAAGATGGAAGATGGAAGCTTTCGGTGGTGCTTCTGACAGAGCCAAGCTTGGTTTGACTGTTGTCGGTGATGGCAGGAAGATTTCCCCCGGGACACCAACAACAGGCACTGCGTCGTAATCACACCCCCACAAGAGCAAGCTCCTGATTGGTTAACACAGCGCAAATGTCCACTGAAGTTCAGATTTTTGAACTACAGTGATTCGCACGAAACGTGATATCAATCGTGCAAAACGCTTAACTCACGCAGATTCAATCGCACAAATTACGTCATTTGCACCGCAGGATGTCGATTCGCACCCTTGCATTGACTTAACATGTTAATCACTCAAAGCTTGACGCTTCTAACACATCTGGTGTGATTGCAGCATAAGTATCCTGGAGTATCCTGTTTGAGTGTTTTTTTGCAGTGCCATTCATGAGTGAGTCCCTTGGGGTGATTTTGCCAATGGGAAGTTGTTTATTGCTCTTTTGTGTCTTTTAAAATTAATTATTGTGATTAAATTTTGTATTTTTGTACAATACTCTTCTAAGACTTGAATTCTCAAATACTTTGATGTCTTTGACAATTCAAACATAAACTGGAAGCACAGAGACAAATCGGCTCCAAACCTCAACAGGTGGGAATGTGGGTATGCTCACTCCCCTCCTTCCCCCTCAGTTCCTTCACCCTCTCTTTACTCAACTCACACAGAATGGTCATTTCAAAGTAATGTTCTATATCAATCCAAGTGACTTTATCTATCATGTTTGATATCATTTGAAATATCTCAGTGCGACTGGTACAATGGTCTCATTCCCTCAGAAATAGACATAACTAAAATAATAAATATATAACTTCAGGTATCTTTTGCACCACTGCTAAGGGTGTGCCTTCACCGGGGGGTTCAGAAACTCTTACTGAATGTAAATGCCTTTTGTTATTCAACACACACCCCTTCTATTCCTTGGTTTGAATATTTTAGGGAGAGTTTCAAGCTGTTCGGGGCGACTTCTGTAACCAAGAGTAGCTCGTAGTGTGGAATTCTCCACACTACACTCTAAAAAAAAAGGTTCCTTGAGGTTCTATATAGAACCCT
>CAIGQQ010030003.1:0-14127 GCA_903798035.1 Danio albolineatus | reverse complement strand
CTTCCTTCCTTCCTTCCTTCCTTCCTTCCTTCCTTCCTTCCTTCCTTTCTTTCTAATGTTAGTTTTCAGCATTTTATATTTAATCAATATATTTAATAATTATTTATGTTTCTGAGTACTTTATGTATGTTTTAGTTCGTAATTTTACTATTTCACCCTAAATATTTGCCAAGTTGCCAAGGCATTTCAAACCTTTTTCATGTATTGTTTATTATGTTGTTCATTTCAAATAACAAATGATTAAACATTACTAATAAAAACGGTGTTTAATACTTTTAATCTGAGTTATATCCACACTATTTTAGACACAATGAAATAGGGTATGAGCTGTAAACAAAACAATCATTACTTACAGTTAGAAGTTGCAGAAACAAATGCCTTAAAACGCTGTAATATATACAAGATTAAACTTGTTTTCTTTAGACTGTTTGATCAAAGAAATTATTCTTTAATAAAGTGAAGTGAAATTATTGAACAACTTAAACACAAAATGAAGATGAAATGAGAAAAAGTAAGTATAATAAGAAAAAACTGCTTTATTATTTTTCCTTTGGCTCAGTCTCTATTTCAGAGGTTGCCACAGTGGAATGAACTGCCAACTGTTCCAGCATATGTTTTATGCAGTCGATGCCTTTCCAACCGCAATCAAGTACTAGGAAACACCCATACACACTCATTCACACACAAACTCATTACGATAGCCAATTTACTTTATTTAATTGACTCACAGCGCATGTCTTTGGACTGTGGGGGAAACCAAAGCACCCACAGAAACCCATATGAACACGGTGGAACATGTAAACTCCACACAGAAACGCCAACTGGCCCAGCCAGGACCAGTGACCTTCTTACTGTGAGGTGACAGTGCTGACCACTGAGCCACTGTGCCGTCCTTAAATAAAAATAATGCAAACTATTAAAAAAAAAAAAAAAAAAAAAAACTACATCAGATATTCCATGATACTAAAATAACATAACCACGGTAAGACATAACCAACCAAACATTTAAATGCTTTCTAGGTAATCATTTTAATACATGCAGTAACTTTTCTTGAAAAATATGAATGTTCAAATAATGACCAGATGCAGGCATTTTAGTGATGCTGAGCAAACATCAGATGTGGATGTTCCAAAAAAGGGGGCATATTTTAAGATTTTGTTTGCCTATGTCACTTTTTAATTTTTTTTTTGTTTATGCAAAAAAACAACAACAACAACAAACTGAATAGTACAGTATCTGCTTTCTTCTATTAGGGCATTGTGTAATTAATGTAGGTGTAAGTGCAGTATGTGTGTTCGCGAGGGGGAAGTTTGTGTATGTTTCAGTGCGAGTGGAAGAGAGAGACAATGAGTGGTTATTTCTTCGTTCCATTTATCCGAAGCTGCCTATTTAGTCCAACACGCCACTGGCAAATTGTAATTAACGTAAGATTGGTTGATAGATGAATCAGGATGGCATAGAGACACCTGCAGGTGATCCGAGCTGCTTCAAAACATTCTGTCAAACATTTTAGCCCATCTGCAACAACGCATCTGTTAGCACAAAAAAAAAAAAAAAAATTGTATATGACTCAAATGTTCAGCCAGAAACGCGTTCGTGATGCATTAGGTGTAATGAAACTAAAACCAGCTTTTAATGTGTAATTTAATTTAAAGTGTGCAAACCAGAAGTGGCTGAGACCTTTATTTTAGTATGTTGAATGCACTTCCAACTGAAACTGAATATTGAGTAGGGGGCTGGGATTTCCCCTTAAAGCAAACTAACGGTAAGAGGGGTGTTAATTATCAAACTGACATCATCAGAGAAAAACTGCCACTCCAAACGTGGAAGCAAATGGTTAGACTTTGAAGATTACCATTCATTTTCTTGTCAGCTTAGTCCCTTTATTAATCTGGGGTCGCCTCAGCGGTTTGAACTGCCAACTTATCCAGCATATGTTTTACGCAGCGGATGCCCTTCCAGCTGCAACCCATCCCTGGCAAACATCCATACACACTCATTCACACACATACACTACGAACAGTTTAGCCTACCCAATTGACCTATAGCGCATATCTTTGGATTTGTTGTGGAAGCTGGAGCACCCGGAGGAAACCCAACATGCAAACTCCACACAGAAATGCCAACTGAAACAGCTGAGGCTCGAAGCAGTAAACTTTCTTGCTGTGAGGCGATTGTGCTAACCACTGCGCCACCGTGACAGCCATTGAAAATTACCAAAACCACCTTTTTTTTCTTTCAGTAGATTGAATAGCACGGATTAATTGTTCACCTAAAGAATAACTGTGTGTGTGCTAACAAAATGAACATTGTAAAATTTGATTTCACATGGACCCTAAATTCCCTTCTATAATGCTATTCCTCTGTTTTTTCTGACATCACAATACAAGCCTTGTCACTACTTGTATTACATCGCTCCTATAAAGGGTTTGATACCGATCCTCCAGTATACATTACAGGAAACATTCAGGTGCTGAAATCTGTCCATTTTTTTATATGATTATTATTAAAGTCCCGTAATGAGATTCATCTGACTTACAGATTCCCTTTCATGTCTATCTCTCCTATGTCTTGCTGATTTTTGTCTTGCCTCAAACCATGTTCTTTTATGCTTCTCTCTCTCTGTCTCTCTCTTTCTTTGGTGTGCAGTAATATGTCCGCATAATCCCAGTACATTAGGCCTGCTCTACATACCAGCTAATTCACCCTCAATAAACTGCAATTGCTCGTTAATTGTGGTTTAATGAGTTCAGGGAGAGACAGGAGGTGCGCAAACACAACCGAGCAAATGTAGGGCCGCAGGAATGCCCACTCACCATGTGATGCGCTAAACAGATGCACATTTTACATCGAACAGCAAACTGCGACCCAGGAACGTAACCTGAATTTTGTATTTCGCAATGGGGCTGTTTTACACCAGGTCACTTTGTGCGTTTTATTCTGATTGGATAGATTTAGAAAAGGACAGGTGTAAATGCCCTGTGAAATGCGTTTGAATTCGATCACTCAAAGCACTTCAGGAGGTGGTTTGGGATACATTCTAGACTATACTGGACCAGTCTGAATGCTTCCATTCATAGAGGGCCGCAGCTCTGCATAGTATAGTTCCTGCTCTAATTAAACACACCTGATCAAACTAAATTGAGTCAGGCTTGTTTGAAACATACAGGTAATGCAACGGTCACACTGGAGTTTGTGTTTGCAAAATTCTGTCGTACAGTGCTGTGAAAGGGGGCGGGATAAAACAATATGATTAGATATTGAGAAAGCAAGTAATTGCTCCATATTTTAAATTTATGCACAGAGTGGTCACGTTTTGATCTTCTATTTGTCTCACGCAATCACGTGATGCGATTTCACAGGTCAGAGTTCACCAAGCTTGAACTTTCAAATGCAGCAACATGCGAAAGTTAGCACACAAGCTTGTGTTTCCAGTCTGTACATTTGCATGCGTATGAATGGAAGTCTATGGGGCTAAATGTGCAATGTGAGCGAGGCTTAAGTGTGTTGAAGCAGGGTTGAAACTAAATTGTGCAGGGCTGTGGTCTTGCACACCTCTGTGATATAGGCCAGTGTTTCTCAACCACGTTTCTAGAGAACAGGGCCGGCCCTGTACATTTGGGGGCTCTAAGCAAAATAATTTTGCGGCCTTGCTCTGAATTGTGGAGTATTGCCATTGAAAACTGCACACAATGATTTTTTTTTATTGCTTATTAAATACAATCAATGAAACAGAAAAGTAAAGCCTGATTTCTTCTACTTCTAATAATTGTCTGAATGTCCTGGACATTTTAAAACAGCACTGTTTCTGTCAACTCGCAGCTTCAAAAATAAAGAATTAGCTATAATAAAGGGACCAGTGATTCCTACTTTGCGTCCTTCTAGAGTGTTTAAAACATAGTCTATTAAGGTCTATTAATTCAGCAAACAGATTGAAGATTTTACAGCTAAAGATTTCAGGTTGAGTTTTTTATTTATTTATTTTTTTATAAATTCCAAAAGCAAATGCTCTGCAATGAAACGACACTGAACATTAATTACCCAAAAGTGAAAATACATACTTAGTAATAAATGTACATTCTCATCTAATTAAAAACTCCAAAAAACCAAAAAACAAAATAAAAACAACAACAACAACACAATAATTAGCATTAATGCAAAGTTTGATCCATAAATAATAAAATAAGTAAGCAAAAAATATTAAGTAAATATAAAAAATATTTATATAAAAACATTAGATTAAGTGAAGCAACAAATACTGGGTTAATGTTGTTAGTACCCAAACACAAACTCTATTATTCCTTTCAGTCTCCTTCCTTATTCTTTGCATTTGAGATGCAGGGTCCAGAGCTTATATTAAACCATGATTAATTAGGACATAACTTTTATAAACATGACTCAGGAAAAAATATTACCAATGTGCAGAATATATCAGTGAAACACACTTCAGTACTACTGCGTTTCAGTAAAATGCATTTTAGACAAAAAAAACGAAACAGGAAAAAAAAAAATATTTTCTATAACTCTGCGACATTTACTAATCTGTAATTGCTTATTTTCGATAAGTGTGCCATTAGATCATGTCTTTAACATCATCATTAGCACGTAAATGCTGCACCTGCGAGCTTCTTGTTGATCACATGACCTTCACACAAAAACTATTTCAACTTTAATAACGTTGTGATTTTGAAATTTTCTTTTGAGTGAAAATTTATGAATATTTAAGTGCTAAAGCATTGTCAATGAAGATCATTTATGAAATGCAAATAAAAACGATTTTTCACAAGGAACTAACAGGTTGTGGGGGCCCCCTAATGGCGGCGGGGCCCTAGGTCGTTTATAGGGAGGGCCGGCGATGCTAGAGAACCACCAGCTCGGTAGAGACTGAAAGACCTGTGACAAAGGTGACATCCAAAACATGAAGTAATTGTGGTCCTCAGGAATGTGGTTGAGAAACACTACTTAAGGCTATAAATGGCATTGTCAGATATAACAGCACAAATGCAACACAGAACAATAATGCCACAGATGACCGTTTTGGATGTTTGTTTTGTTTTATATATATTTTTCCTTTCGTTCTAGTTTTAACCATCATTAGACAATAAAATCAGAATGCTAACATAATAGCCAATCAAATAACAGCTTTAACAACAGAGAAGCATCTCATTCACATCTATGGTACCTCTGTGAGTGGAAAGAAAAAAATAGTTTTTTTATTTATTTGTTTACAAAGGAACAACGTTTTGTTTTTGTTTTTTGGAAGAGAAGGTTCTAGACCAATTTATGTAAACACTTATAGTTTTGAATGATCTCTTAAAATAGATGTTCATCTAAAATAAATGTTTCATTTAGCCTATAATGACACTCATTTTGTAGCCCGCCATTTGTACTTATGCTGATGTTTTTTTTTTTATTCTTTTTGAGTGAAGTGCAAAGCCTTCTCAAGATTACATATGAAATAGTTTGTTTGGCGAGTAAGTAGTTTAATAATGAGTAAAGCAAATAAGTCAACATGTAGCTGTTTCTGTAAAAATAAAAGTGGTCATCCACTGTAACGTAGTTAAGTTTGTATATAACATAGGATTTAAATATTAATTCATTTTTTACACATTTATGTTTCCAAATATAAATAGAATCATTTCCATAAATGAGAAATATGTTCAATAAGAGACACTGCATGTTGTAAACAGACCCAAAATGTCCTTGAAACCAAATGTTAGACTGTATATATTACTGCAAACTGCGTGGGAACCGTATACAAAATGATTAACATGGAAATGGCTGAATGGGAAAATATGACCGTTTTCTTCAGTAAGTGCAATTGACTTGACTTCTGTTAAAGCGCTGCGTTCACTGAGCGCTGAGGGGCATCAGGGCAGTGGCGGTGTGACCCTGCATCTCACACTCATTACCACAGAGTCTGCCTGCAGGTCTATCAACCAGCGAACACTGAGAGCTACTGTGAAGAAGTAATGATGGGAGGAAAGGGGATATAGGACAAGTCAGGGAGAAAAAAAAAATGTTGCTATACTTTTCTTTCTTTTTTTAAATAAGTTTCTAATACTTAACCAAAGCAGCATTTATGTAGTAAAAATATAAAATGCTTGGAATGTATCAATAAATTCATATAGAGTAATACATCTTACAAAACGATATATAAATTCCTGTGTGCAAAATATTGCAACCTATAGACCATTTTGAGGGATGTAAACAATAAAAATGGCTCTGACGCATGTTTTACGTTTTAAATTTCCATAGCTTATGAGAGTCCAAAAAGATCCCCATATTCATAAATGATGTTACTATAGCCGTTATAACATCAAGTTATGATTGAATCACCTCATGTTACAGATATGAAACAGTTTGACAGCAAGCAGGAAGTGTTAATGGGCCAATGACATCACCACATTGAAATGGACTATATTAATTTTTGTAAGAGGCATCTTGTTTTGACACTCTCAATGTCTTTAAGCATGCCTCCTTATGCATTTATCCATAAAAAAACTCAACACATTGTCTGCATGTACACCGGATTTCATTGCAACAACAAAACAATTGTAGCAGTATAGAAACAGACAAAGAACATATTGTCTCAGCTGTTGGATGCTAATTATGGTTTTGGGAATAAGTTCTTATTAAGAAAAAAGATGGACAGAAAGAAAAACTTATCAGCGCATTAAATGAAGAAATATGGAATTGATAAATACTTTGTTTCCTTAAATAGTTTGAAATTAACAGTTCTTTTTCTTGCATTTTCACCATACAGTATTTCCTTTTTCTAAATGCATTTAATATTTTACAACTAGACTTGAGCATCTAATATTTCCCCCTTCATTATTCTAATGAGGATATGTACATTGCACATTTTATGGAAGTTGTTATAGTTTTATTTATAGTATTATTATTTTTTTCATTGTTATTAAGAAAAAATAGCAGATTTCTGCTATTTTTACTGTTTAGCTAAATATTCATGTTATTTATTTTGGCAGCATCTGTGAGCTGATTAAAGTGTATCTGGCTGCATAAAAAAATAACAACATAAATTGATGAATCAATAAACTAATGAAAAATAATAATTAATAATAATTTTTATTTCAAATAGCACTTTTCTGCAGACTCAATGAGCTTTTACAATCGACAAACATAATATATATTATTTAAAATATTCACTTTATGTCTGATAAACAAAGCTGAATTACAGCAGTAAGTCTTTAGTGCCACATGAATACTATATATATTTATTTATACAGTAGTATAGTACAGTACTATATTAAAATAAAATAAAATTTAAAACTATTGGGCATGGACAAAAATTTTACAGTGGACAAGGAGAAGTTTGTGGATCATTCTGAGTGTGAGTAGTCGTAAAGATGGCAATGAAAGTGATATGGAGGAGGAGGAGGCAGTCAAGGTTATTTCCCTATAGATCTCATTAAAGGCTACTAATCCCCCTTGCTCTTGCCCTGCAGAAATGGGCCTGAGGGAGCAGATAGAAAGAGAGAGAGACACATATGGAGAGTTACATGAAACTGTGTAGCAGGCAAACGTGAGTAAACATATTAGTTAGACTGAAACATCTCATAATGCTTGAATACACAAGATACTTCAAATCGTAGCAATGATTTACTTGTTAATTGTTAGGAATGCTTGCTTTGTTCAGCGTAGTTTATTGTAGTGAATTAGAAAAATTGGTGTTTTTGTCAGATTCTCTGAATTATTATACCAGTCATAATACAAAAAGTCACAAAACTGATGCGTTTCATTCTCTTTTATGGCCAAACCATGTAAACATGAACTCATTCTGAGTGTTAGTCAGAACTGGTAAGTCTATGCACCTTTTTCTGAACGGCCTACTGCATCTAAAATTCATGTTTTGTTGAATACAAATGAAGTTCAAATGAACTGAAGCAAATCATTTTAAATATTAAGACTGCACTTCAAATAATCCCTTCCCGCACAAAGAAAATTGAATAAGAGGGACATTTCCCTGTCTGCTTCATTTTTTTTGTCATGAAAATAATGTAATTCTTCATTTTTAAACATGGCATAAGTATCACAAGGTCATCTGTGACACGAGAGTTCACTGTTTTGTTCCTCCAGAGAATTTTATCTTTGTATTCTGTCCAGTACATTACAGTATTATTTAACACATCCATTTTCATGACATGTTGATTTCCTCCGGGTGCTATTGTTTCCCCCACAGTCAAACAAAATAGCACAAAAAACATGTGCAATAAGTGAATTGGGTTAACAAAATTAGTCTTAGTGTATAAGTGCTTGTGTGAATGTGAGAGTGTATGGGTGTTTCCCATGACTGGGTTGCAGTGTGAAGGGCAACCACTGCATAAAACATATGCCGGAATTGTTGGCAGTTCATTGCACTGTTGTGCCCCCTGATAAATAAGGGACTGAGCTGAAGGAAAACGAATGAACAATGCCCACCTAATTTGTGCATAGTGTCATGAGGTGTAGGAAAAAGTGATCACTATATAATATTTTGACAACTTTAATATGATAAACGTGTTCAAAAATGTTGAGTTTGCAAATGCTATGCAATGAAACATGACGACAAATTAAAGCACAAGAGCATATCAAGACTAGAATGACTTTATAAGAAAAATTCATGGCTTTTGTTGCTCCAGCCCTGACCTCAACCCAAATGACTTCGGGAGTGCAATTCGCTTCAGAAAAACCAAGAGTATTGCAGAGCTGAAATCTTTTTTAAAAGACAAAAAGTGCAGAATATTTCTTGACCTCAGGTCTGACACACAGTTTCAGAAGACATCTGGTAGAGGTTGCTGGCAAAGAAGTCATCCGAGTATTAATTACAACCATTTCCATTGATTTTTCCACCATGAACTATGAATGTTTACATAACTAAAGGAGTCACCCGGGTATTTAGTCATTCTTTTCCATCTAGAACTGTAGATGTTTACATAATGTTTCAAAAAGACAACAAAATTAGAGTTTTTATAGGCACAGTAATGTAATTGAAACATTTTAAAGCATCTTTGATGTTTCTTTGCTTTATATATATATATAACCAAACTGCAAATCAATGGTGTATGATGTCATCAGTATATGGCCATTCAGGACATACAGTAGTCTATGGCCATTCAAATAGCTTATTTCTCTAGATTGGAACATTCTTCGAAATATTTGAGGAAATGTATACATAAGTCAGCCAAAAACATATCTGTTCTTGTGGGTCGTTTGATGTTTTAATGAACTAACCCTGCATATTTTTAAACAGACCCGGATACACTCATAGTGAAGTTCTTTAGTGTTCTTCATTTCGTATTATTTTGTTTTACGCACACTGCTCAGAGCAACATTTAGATCAATATGTAAACTTGTGCCACATGATTTACTTTTAATAACAAAATAAGCGTAACATTGATTCGAAAATGGAAGTAAATAAAGCTTCTGATAATAGGGATGTGGATGTGTGCATCAGCTCAGCAATTTGGCACTCAGGTTACATCACGTTTATTAAAATAGCACTTTGCAGAGCGATTGCTTTAAAGCAAGCAGCTGTATTAATCATGAAAACTGTGTCAGTGTTGCTTTCAGTTATAATTGCACTTTCAATTTTTTGAGATGTTTTATACTCTTATTTTGTTTGAAATTAAATGATTGTAGATTAGTATATTTTGATTGTGCATGAAGTAAAGTGCAGTAAGTTTGGTCTTTAAAGTGATTTTACCCAAAACAACAACAACAACAACAAAAAAACAATATTCCCTAATTACTCACCTGCTCTTGTTCCAAACCTTTATGGGTTTTTTTTCATATGCGGAATACAAAAGAAGATATTTTTGAGAAATATTTCTCTGAGCAGATATTTTTGATGGAAAGCTGTAACCATTGAATTCCATAGTAGGAAAATCGAGCACCATTAATGTCGATGATTACCGGTAACATTCTTCAAAATAACTTCTTTTGTGTTCAACAGAACAAACAAACTCTAACAGGTTTGTGACAACTGAAGGATGAGTAAATGATAACATAATTTTTTTTTTGGGTGAACCTTTAAGCTTATTAATTTTTGACATTTAAGACCTAATTTATGCTCTTAACATTACATCTTTATACCAATCTTTTTTTATGATTTTTTTATACAAATACACTGGATTTCTGCATAGGTCAGACTTATCCAGAGTCATGTAAAATATTGATTTGCAATGCACAGCAGTCATTGTGCATTATATTATTATGTCACTTTATTCTGACTCTAGATGATTCTGTTGAGTTATTTTAGGAAGTTTGGCCAAAAATCTTTAAAAATATGTTTCTACTAACTTGTTTAAATGTTTAGAACTGAACAGTTTTAACTAATAGCAAAGTTGCCTTTTTGATACCTTTTGAGCTTAATGAGAATGGGTAGATAGGGATAGCATAGAAATCAAAGTAATAGATTCAAAGCAAAATAATTTATATTATTTTATGCAAAGAGTACTAAACAGAATGCATATACTCCCTAAGGACCAGGAAATAAAGGCAAAGTTTGTTGCTTTTCGTTAAAATAACTAGTCAGATCCTTTATATATAAGTTGTTTCTCAAAACCTTGGAAACAGCACAGGATGTCACGCTTATATTGTCAGAAGGGAAAAAGAGGACAGTATTATGAAGATGTCTGTGGTTTGGACCTGAAAATAATAGCTCTTGGATTAACCGCTAAATTACTATAATTAGATATCATTATGATAAATCATTTTCCAGGTTGATTACCATTCCACACAAATTATTGTAATCACATGGGTGCGAATGAACTCACGTCTACATTTCTGTTGTGAACTTAAAAAAAAAAAAAAAAAAAAAAAAAAATATATATATATATATATATATATATATATATACATTGTGTGTGCTGTATTAAAAGGATAGTTCACTACTCAAAATATAACTTCTGTAGGTGTTTAATAACCCTAATGTCTTTTCAATGTAGGATGACTTTTATATTTACATTTAACATGTAAGGAGATATTCTGAAGGATGTTCACACTGGACAGAGAAGGCAGATAGTTGAAGTTAGGGTTAGGGTTGGGTTGGGGCTAGGATTAGGGTTGAAGTTGGGGTAGATTCCCTGAGGGGTTGGGGGATGGTGAAGGATGTTTATGGTGGTGGTGGGCTGGCAGGCTTTTTTCCTGTTTTTTTTTTTTTTTTTTTTTGTTGTTAATTGTTATTTTAGGGTTAGGGTTAAGGTTGGGGTTGGGGTAGAATCCCTGAAGGGTTGGGGGATAGTGCACAGCAAAAAAATCAGTGTACATTTAACTCAATTAGAGTTTATGTTAACACTCCTTGGGTGTACATACGACTCCCTCCATGTTGGAGTTAAAATAACACTTTCTAAAGTGAAATTTGTACATTACTCACAGAGTTCATTTTAACACAGTAAGACTTTATTCTTACATCAAACTGGAGTCTGCGTTACCCTTCAAATTGTTAATATATTAAATTTGTACATTACTCACTTTATTTAATAATAAATAAATCTAAATGGATTATGCATGTGTACATAAGCTAATGAGTGCATATAGTACACTGCTTCTGAAGAGAATGAATTTATTACATCTTATAATTTATTATATCATCAAGACTCGTAAAACATTGTTTGTCTGAAAGAACCGGTTCGAGTAAAAAAAAAAAGTACTTCCCATCACTAGTGGGAAATATTCTTAAATATTTGCTCTTTCACACTCGTGGATTAAAATGTACTCCGGTTTTAACACTAATAAACACCAAAAGAAATCACACTATATTGTTAACACTGGAAGTTTTGCTGTGTGAAGGATGTTTGTGGTGGTGGTTGACGGGCGGGCTTATTTTCCAGTTTTTTATTTTTTATTTTTGTTAATTGTTATTTTAAGGGTTAGGGTTAGGCTTAGGGTTGGGTTAGGGTTGGGGTTAGGGTTAGGGCTGAAGTTGGGGTAGATTCCCTGAGGGGTTGGGGGATGGTGAAGGATGTTTAGGGTGGTGGTTGACTAGCGGGCTTATTTTCCAGTTTTTTTTATGTTAATTGTTATTTTAGGGTTAGGGTTAGGTTTAGGGTTGGGGTTAGGGTTGAAGTTGGGGTAGAATCCCTGAGGGGTTGGGGGATGGTCAAAGATGTTTAGGGTGGTGGTTGACTAGCGGGCTTATTTTACAGTTTTTTTTTTGTTAATTGTTATTTTAGGGTTGGGGTTGGGGTTGGGGTTAGGGTTAGGGTTAGGGTTAAAGTTGGGGTAGAATCCCTGAAGGGTTGGGGGATGGTGAAGGATGTTTATGGTGGTGGTTGAGTGGCGGGCTTATTTTCCAGTTTTTTTTCTATGTTAATTGTTATTTTAGGGTTAGGGGTAGGGTTGGGGGTGGGGTTGGGGTTAGGGTTTTTTGTTAATTGTTATTTTAGGGTTAGGGTTAGGGTTGGGATTGGGGTTAGGGTTAGGGTTGGGGTAAGGGTTGAAGTTGGATCCCTGAGGGGTTGGGGGATGGTGAATGATGTTTATGGTGGTGGTTGAGTGGCGGGCTTATTTTCCAGTTTTTAAATTATTATTTTTTTTTGTTAATTTGTTATTTTAGGGTTAGGGTTAGGGTTGGGATTGAGGTTAGGGTTAGGGTTGGGGTTAGGGTTGAAGTTGGGGTAGAATCCTTAAGGGGTTGGTGGATGGTCAAAGATGTTTATGGTGGTGGTTGACTAGCGGGCTTATTTTCCAGTTTTTTTTTTAAATTGTTATTTTAGGGTTAGGGTTAGGGTTGGGTTTAGGGTTAGGGTTGGGGTTGAAGCTGGGGTAGAATACCTGAGGGGTTGGGGGATGGTGAAGGATGTGTATGGTGGTGGTTGACTGGCAGGCTTTTTTCCTGTTTTTTTTTTTGTGAATTGTTATTTTAGGGTTAGGTTTAGGGTTAGGGTTGGGGTTGTGCTTAGGGTTAGGGTTGGGGTTAGGATTAGGATTGAAGCTGGGGTAGAATCCCTGATGGGTTGGGGGATGGTGAAGGATGTGTATGGTGGAGGTTGACTGGCAGGCTTATTTTCCAGTTTTTAATTTTTTTTTTTTGTTAATTTGTTATTTTTGGGTTTAGGGTTAGGGTTAGGGCTGAAATTGGGGTAGATTCCCTGAAGGGTTGGGGGATGGTGAAGGATGTTTAGGGTGGTGGTTGACTAGCGGGCTTAATTTCCAGTTTTTTTTTTTTAATGTTAATTGTTATTTTAGGGTTGGGGTAAGGGTTGAAGTTGGGGTAGAATCTCTGAGGGTTTGGGGGATGGTGAAGGATGTTTATGGTGGTGGTTGAGTGGTGGGCTTTTTTCCAGTTTTTAAAAAAAAAATTGTTAATTGTTATTTTAGGGTTAGGGTTAGGGTTGGGGTAGAATCCCTGAGGGGTTGGGGGATGGTGAAGGATGTTTATGGTGGTGGTTGACTGGCGGTCTTATTTTCCAGTTTTTTAAAAAAAAATTTGTTAATTTGTTATTTTAGGGTTAAGGTTGGGGTTGGGGTTGGGGTTAGGGGTTAGGGTTAGGGTTGGGGTTAGTGTTGAAGTTTGGGTAGAATACTTGAGGGGTTGGGGGATGGTCAAAGATGTTTATGGTGGTGGTTGACTAGCGGGCTTATTTTCCATTTTTTTTTTTTTTTTTTTTAATTGTTATTTTAGGGTTAGGGTTAGGGTTGGGTTTGGGATTAGGGTTGGGGTAGAGGCTGGGGTAGAATCCCTGAGGGGTTGGGGATGGTGAAGGATGTGTATGGTGGTGGTTGACTGGCAGGCTTTTGTACTGTTTTTTTTTTTTGTAAATTGTTATTTTAGGGTTGGGGTTGGGGTTAGGGTTAAAGTTGGGGTAGAATCCCTGAGGGGTTGGGGGATGGTCAAGGATGTTTATGGTGGTGGTTGAGTGGCGGGCTTATTTTCCAGTTTTGTTTTATTTATTTTTTTGTTAATTTGTTATTTTATGGTTAGGGTTGGGGTTAGGGTTAGGGTTAGGGTTAGGGTTGGGTTTGGGGTTAGGGTTGGGGTAGAGGCTGGGGTAGAATCCCTGAGGGGTTGGGGGATGGTCAAGGATGTTTATGGTGGTGGTTGAGTGGCTTATTTTACAGTATTAAAAAAAATGTTTGTTAATTTGTTATTTTAGGGTTAGGGTTGGGGTTAGGGTTGAAGT
>CAIGQQ010030002.1:0-23831 GCA_903798035.1 Danio albolineatus | reverse complement strand
TCAAAACACAAACAACAGAAGAAACGCGCAGCAAATTGGTCAAAACAACGGAAGAAATGCTCAGCAAATTGGTCAAAACACAAACAACAAAAGAAACGCGCAGCAAATTGGTCAAAACACAAACACCAAAAGAAACGCGGAGCAAATTGGTCAAAACACTTGCAAACATCCACATAACACAACAAAAATGTTTCAAGAGGACCCAAAAACATGACGGACCCAGCTGAGATACGGATGTAGTTAATTTATTTAATAACGCAACGTTTCAATTAATCATTGATTAGACTGATAATTTACAAAAGACAACGGAATTGTGTAATCAGGATATTAAAATAAACGAAAAACAACTCACCTTTCAAAGACCACCAATCACTTCACTGAACAACAGTCACGGCACATCCGTATCACAGCTGGGTCCGTCATGTTTTTGGGTCCTCTTGAAACATTTCCGTTTTGTTATGTGAATGTTTGCTAGTGTTTTGACCAATTTGCTGCGCGTTTCTTCCGTTGTTTGTGTTTTGACCAAGTTGCTGCGCGTTTCTTTTGTTGTTTGTGTTTTGACCAATTTGCTGCGCGTTTCTTCCGTTGTCGGTGTTGTGAGAATTTGCAACAGGTGTGCTGTCAAATTGATGAAGATCGTTTCTTAATTTGCTGGTGTTTTTTGTTATTGCATGTGCTTTCTTAAATTGCAGCGCAATCTCTCTCGGCCACCGTAGCCATGCATATAACTAAAGAAAAATTTAGTTTTGATATACTTTTAATAGGACACTTACAACAATATGTATTAACAATATGTATTCATGAAACTAATAATTCTAATCGTTTTTGGCACCTATGCTTTCAACACAATTGTACAAAATAAGAAAAAGGTTTTTTGGTTCAGGGTCGCATTTGTGTATGTCAAAAAATGTGACTCGATTTACTTTACTCCACCACATGCAGCTCAAACAAAACACTTAGCATTCTGCGTCAGAGCACAAAAGCATAGCTCTGAAAAGCGGCTTGTCACATTGCACAAACACTCGGTCCCTTTAAAAGAGCACTTGAGGTTCCCTCTGTCAGCACTGATTACACATGCTGTCATGCCATCAGGGCTTTTCATCAGGAGGTCAAGTGTAAAACTGCTGCCATTGAAATATTTAAAAACCTGTTTTGGGCAGAGGCAGCGCTAACAAAGATGAGAGGCGACTGTGAGGCCCCGGCAAGACCAGTAGTGTTTTATGAGGACCTGCTCTACTATGACACAGCATTAATAAAACATTGTTCTATTTAAATACCAGAAGGCACTTAAAAGTGATGTGGGACATGGTAGTGTGGTTGCAAGGCTACTCTTTTAAATATTCATAAGCTTTCGTATCATTTTCAGATGCTTGTGAGGTTTACACATATAATTTAAAATGTCCCGTGAGACCTTGAGCGTACATTCTGGACCGTACTGTACATCTGACAGCCTGACCAAAAGATACTTTGAAACTGTGGGTTTTCAAGTTACAAGTATAGTGTTTGTAGTCTGATTACTTAGAAACATGAATCAGTGTTGGGTGTAATTATTTACAAAGTAACTAGCTACTTTTAATAAAATTACTCATTTTCTAAAAAAAGTTAAGTGATACATTTTCATTAGGTCATTGAATCAAATTTAGTTTAGTTTACTTATCAGTGGTGCCTGCAACCGTACGGCTGTATGCACTGTGTGTACCTACCATTAGAGGGTGCAAATTAATGCCGCTTTTTATTTATTTATTCATTCATTCATTTTCTTGTTGGCTTAGTCTCTTTATTAATCTGGGGTTGCCTCAGCAGAATGAACCACCAACTTATCCAACACATTTTACGCAGCGGATGCCCTTCTAGCTGCAACCCATCTCTGGGAAACATCCATACACACTCATTCACACACATACACTACGGACAATTTAGCTTACCCAATTCACCTGTACCGCATGTCTTTGGACTGTGGGGGAAACCGGAGCACCCGGAGGAAACCCACGCGATGCAGGGAGAACATGCAAACTCCACACAGAATTGCCAACTGACCCAGCCGAGGCTCGAACCAGCGACCTTCTTGCTGTGGGGCAACAGCACTACCTACTGTGCCACTGCACTGACTTTCATTTATTTATTTTAACATAATTTAAATTGATTATCAAACAGTATACAAACGGTAAATATTGACAAATCAAGAAAGTATAAGAACAAATAAAGGTGTGCATTTGTGTATTTTAAAGTGTGTATGTACTTGATGGGTAAAGAAATCTATTGGCTTTAGTTTTGTTGCCGGTTTTTCCGCACACTAAAAATTACAATTCAGATAGCTAGGATTGTTTAAAATAAGGTTCAAATTGAGTAAACACTCTTTAAAACAGCTAAACTTAATTGACATTTGCCAAAAGGCCTACAACCAATGAATATTGCTCCCACATGGGGTGAGACCGCAGTCTCATCATCACCTGAGCTGGGGGAACTCCAGGTCCAGCCTGTGTCTCTTTCATCGGACAGTTTAGATACAGCTGCCAGCTGCACAGCCTCCTCACATGGAACCGCTACCATTCAAGCTGTTTTAAACAATTTAATCTGACAGACTGGCACAAATAAGCAGACATCTCCATTCTCACACAAAGTACTCTTACCTTTCCAGCTGAGTTTGTTATTCTGAGGTAATCTGGGAACATGTTTAGTGCTGCTGCGAATACTTTATAAATGCCTGTCCTGCTTATTCAAATAACTTACTTGATTAAATTCATTAAATTGGAATTGACCAACACAATAGATGGTTTAACAGAGAAAAGGGCTTAATATAGGCTTGTCTGAAACTGTGAATATTTCAATTCAATTTTATTTAGACTAGATTATTATATTATTTAACAAACCAGTTTGTATTTTTTTCAACAAATAATACATTCAAATTAAGATATAATTTATACCAAATGAAATTCATTTCAAAAAGATATTTTTTCCAAGAAAAATATACGAATTATATTTTTGTTTTTAGCCCGTCCACTTCTCTGTGCAGGTGGATGATTTGTTTCATTTAAAGTAAGGATTTAATGAATGCTTCACTGTAACTGTTGTATCACAAACCTCTGTCATATAGTTGCACGCTTTAATATGTCATCATTTTGAAGATTATGTCTTGAGCATCTGATTTTTCCTGGGTGCTGATGTGCTTTTATTTTCTCCGTCTTACTCGCGGCAAGTTAAGGGAGTGTTTAAGCAACCCTGGCAGGAACTTATAAATTAAAATTTCAAAGACAATATCTTAACATTAAAAAGAAACATAAGTTCATATCATATCAATGTCTTAATGAATGCCCTTAAACAATGAAGTGCTTGACAGGAAGCATCAGTGTTTCTTGAGATTGAAATGAGAATGGGATGATGGGGCGGGGCGGTGCTAGATATGTGCGTACCTTGAAAAAAATATCCTGTTACTTATAATGTATTTGCCTTAAATGCTGTAAATATATTCAACAGCTCTGTAAAAAAATAATAGTAATTAATTGCAGAATCATTGTATTTTTCAAGTATGTGATACAAAAATGTATAAACAAAATACTCACATTGATTAATCATTATAAATTAATAATTTCTTGCTGATGAATGCTATTTTTATTTAAAAAAAAAAATTTTTAGACTAATGTTTGCACAAATGCATATGAATAGAATATAGACATGAAAATTTGTAATCAAATATGTGGCCGTCACAGTGGCTCAGTGGTTAGCACTGTCACCTCGCAGCAAGAAAGGTTGCTGGTTTGAGTTTCAGCTAAGCCAGTTGGCATTTCTGTGGTTTTCCCCACAGTCCAAAGACATGCAATATAGGTAAATTGAATAAACTAAATTGGCCATAGTGTTGTATGTGTGTGAATAAGTGTGTATGGATGTTTCCCAGTACTAGGTTGAAGCTGGAAGGGCATCTGCTATGCTGAATAAGTTCATTCCGCTGTGGCGACCCCTGATATATAAAGGAACTAAGCCAAAGGGAAAACAAACGAACGAAATATGTGATAAATCAGCCAGAACAAAAGCAATCTAAAAATAGTACTCTGAACTCATTCAATTTGTTAACGAATAGGAATGATTCGATAATTATATGAGTAAGTAATCAACCTTATACTGTATAGTCCTCATAATTTTAAATATTTCACCCTTTTTCAGAACTACTGTGGCGCCGTTGCTGGGTCACTAATATGTTGCTATTTCATTCTTTTACATTTACATTTAATTCTGCAGATAAAGTTTAGAATTTTGTGAAAGGATTCAACTACATATACAGTAGACGAGGGAACAGAATGTTTTTCAGTATTTGCTCTGTTGTAAAGCTGTGATGCAATAAAATATGATGAAAAATACAGCAATATACTATAGCCTTTTGTCATGCTCCACTGCTTCATGTGCAGTTGCATCATGCTTTTAGTAAATTAAAAGCTTGGCGGGGTTGTTTAGGAAAAAGAGAATCAGAAATATCAACATCTGAGTGCAATGGAAGGCTTGTCTGAAACAACAATACAGTGGTTGAATAATTCACATTGTTGTTCAGTCCATAAGAGTGTAGAGTAGATGTCTCAAGAAGTACAAAATCTGGAGGACATAAACACGATGGTTGTAGAGAGAGTGAAACGAGTAGAGATGTCAAACACAGTTTTAGAGAAAGAGGCAGATTGAAAACACAGCTCTTTTCTGCAGCAACATGAGTCAGAATTGCCCGTAGGCAGCACAACTAGTGCACATTTGGCATAACCTCATTCAGTCACATTATCTTATAGAAACCAGAAAAAGCTGCAACTGATACATTTATACAGCGCAGCAGAAATAACTGCAAGTCACTGCATTCAAAGGATAAAACATAAAAACGGTTCAAAAGCAATTTATATATTAGTTTTTTCCATGTACATGTCAATTTTAGGACTTTGGTCTTTTCATAAAGTTTTTGTTTGTTTGTTTGTTTGTTTGTTTGTTTGTTTGTTTGTTTTTAGTTTAATCCAAACAAAGAAACTAAAAAATGCACCTTTGTCGCACATTATCAATTTGTATCTGTCAATTCAACTACAATACTTTACATTTCTATCAATTCTTTGCCTTCGACTTTGTCCCTGATTTATCAGGAGTCACCACAGTGGAATGAACCGCCAACTACAATACAGTTCACCTCCTTATTTTAAATAGATTTTTTTCAAAAAGAGTTTTTTTTTCTCTTTTCTCCAAAAGTCCATCATTTACATACACTTAATTAACTCATATTCATATTCTTAGGCTTTTTACAGAGTTAAAAAAAATATATGCATAATTTGTCTGATTATACACTATACATTTTCGAAATAAATTGAAATTAATAAATATGTCAGGCAGTACGATGGCTCAGGGGTTAGAACTGTCGCCTGACAGCAAGAAGGTCGCTGGTTCGAGTCCCGCCTTTGTCAGTTGGCATTACTGTGTGGAGCTTGCATGGCCGCATTGGCCGTAGTGTATGAGTGTGCGTGTGAAAGTGTATGGATGTTTACCAGTACTGGGTTGCGGCTGGAAGGTTATCGGAAAGGTTATGTAACACATATGCTGGATTAGTTGGAAGTTTGTTCTGCTGTGGCGACCTATGATGAACAACGGGACTAATCTGAAGGAAAATGAATGAATGAAATTAATATATCAAAATAATAATAATATCATTATAGTGACCTGACTATATGTTCAGATTTGTTAAAAATGTATGCAAATTAGTACATTTTTAAAGAGTTAGTTCACCCAGAAATTAAAATACCTTTGTTAATTACTTACCAGCATGTCGTTCAAAGTCCAGAAAAAGAATCTAAACATTGTCATGACATAAAAAAAAAATAAATAAAATAATGACTTCCACGTCAGGTCATCAGCACAACACACAAGCATCATATTGCCCATAGTAAACTTGCACCCTGACCTGATGGAAAAGACCTAACAAAGTTATTTTTACAGGTTTTTACAGTTTTTTAGAGCTTTGTATATGATTAGAGTTCAACCTCTGAAGTCACATGTAAAGTTTCAATTCTAGACTTTGAACATCTTGGGACACTTGCAGTATATGGAGAGCCAGAGTGCTAAAATATTTTCATTTGTGTTTTGAAGAACAACAAAGGTCTCGGGGGGTTGAAAAAACATTAGGGTGAACTAATCATTTAATTAAATAATGTCTCATTTGCATATTTAAACAAAACAAAACATGCCGTTCCTAATCAAACAACTGGAAAGTGTGTTTTTTCGGCCTATTTCTGTCTATCATTTTCAGTATGTAATAAGCAACCTCTCAAAACTTCTACTCTGCTGTGCTGATGAATTTGATATTTACCCACAGGACTCCTCCAGTGATGATTTCAGTGATACAGACAGTGAGAGCAACTTTCCCATCATGATCCCTCAAGATTACCTGGGCCTGGCTTTCTTCTCCATGCTCTGTTGTTTCTGGCCTCTGGGCATTGCTGCGTTTTATCTTTCCCAAAAGGTAAGAGTATGGGACATGTAACCTTCTTATAATTAATCCACATGTTTTGATGCATATCTGTTGTGTGGAACTTGCTTAGCCATGACACAAGAGTTCATGAAGATCTTTTGTCTGTTTTTCTTATAGCAGATGTTTCACACGTGTATTAATCTTGTCACAGCCCAATTAGGTTATAAGTATAATGGTCTTAGGCCAACCTAGGTTCTTACAGTCAAAAGCTTGTGTTCTCCCAAATGTGTACAACACATTACCTCACGTGAGACAGTGTACTAGTTGACATAAGCAGTAGAAAAACTGAACTAAAATGAACTAAAACATATATGCAAATATAACATAGCCAGAATACATTATTTAACACAAGTAAATCAACTTGAAATATAGCTCTTACAGTACAGAGACAGTGTTTAGGAAAATAAATAGTTAAAAATGCAGTGTTCACATCTTATCAATACAGAAGTAGCAGTACTATGACACTTAAAAAGGCACAGTATGTAACATTTGCCACTAGAGGGCACATATTTACAACAAAGAAAGTTGTAATTTGATGATTCCATCATTGAATCTTGAGGTCTTGAGTCACGTGAGTTGTCAGCTGCGTCCCAAACCGCATACTTATGCACTATTCTACGCCATTTTGTAGTATAAATAGTGTAAGTAGTGCGTTCAACTCTATTTTAACTCTTAAAACAATAAGTGCACTTTAATTAACTGGATGATGCACTCATTCCACCGGTAATATGAAGTGTGTAATGATGGACACTTCACGCACTCAACGACCGCAGCTTTTTGCACGCAACGGAAGGGGCGGAGCTATCGGACGCACATGTTGGATAACTTTATTTATTTGGGATTGTGAAAGCAAAATCATCCTACGAGATGGTAAATGTGGTTATACTCAGGCCAGGTATTATTTGGTATTTTGGTAATTTATCTAATGAATTTGGCAACCGTCAAACGTCATCTTGGAAACGGTTTGAACTTTCGCTTAGTAAAAAAGCCATTAGTGCTCCATTTGGGACAACACTACATACATATACTATGCTGTTGAGTGTGTAAGTGCATAAGTGCATAGTGTATAGTGTGTCATTTAGGACGCAGCTGTCATCTTCATTACATCCTGCAGGACTTCAGCAAACATCATGTTCATGGATGAGCCAAAGTATACAAAACTCATTATCAAGGTATTATAAACCAGAGGAAAGGTTATTGCACATTGAAATTTTCCTCCAGAATTTTCGCACAATAAAAAATAAATTAGACCTCATGTTGTGACGTATTGACAAACGAAAGTGGCGATTTGAGAGGCATTTTGACAGTTCAGAGCCACCATACAAGTGAAAAGCTATACAGAATGCTGTCATTTGTGCTACAGATAACTTAAATGCCCCTAAATCATGTTAAAGTTTATGTGATATATTGAAGGGTTCTCTTTTCATCAGTTTACACTGCTTGTGTAATGTACTGAAAGTAACATAGATTTGCAGCAAATCTCAAGTTGAGAGCTCTTTTAGTAGTGAAGGTGAACATTATAGAATTATACCTGAAGGTTTAGACAGGATTACGCTACAGGATTATGCCACTAGTGAAGTCCCAAACAAAATAGTAATTTGAGTCAAAGCCACTTGCATTACAGCTTTTTTCTCATCCTCAGATAGGCCTACATATCATGATTAGCTGACCACCTGATGCATATCATAGGCAGAACTCCAAAGCTCTAATCTAATTGCCTCCCTTTTCGCAAGGTGCTGCTTTTTTCCATACATTTTGGAAATGTAAACAGCTTGAAGCACATTTTTTCAATGGATGTGGCAAGGCAAATGTTCAGCCCACACTGCTGACAAGACTCTGATCAATGGGTTTCATTCAGACTTTAATTAGTGTCATAATGAGAGACGTCCAGCAAATGATTTCCAATGAAGCAGGAGGTCTTGTCTCGAATGAGGGGATCAAAGGTAAAAAGAGAAGGGAAACAAAGAAAAGAAAGGATATTGTAATGATCAGTGATGGAAAGAGTACTGAAAAATCATACTTAAGTAAAAGTACCATTACTTGCCCAAAAATGTAGTGTAAGTAGAGTAAAAGTATCTGTTGTAAACATTTCTCAAAGTATGAGTAATAACTAGCCCTTTTAAAAGTACACAAGAGTTGTGAGGATTATGCTGTGAAAGGCTGATGCGTTAACATGCAACTTGTGCGAGTGTGTGTGAATACACATCATTCTGTGGTGCATTTAGTTATTGTTTAAGACTATTTGGTGCTCACACAGTAAACATCCACCATCCTCTCATCCGTGACATGCAGTCTAAACAGCCTCTGGATCATTGTGTGTAAAGATTCTGGACATCTTCTTAGACACTTTTAATTCTTCCATGTGGCTTGCTACATTTATAAAGCATGTATTGAGGTAGTTCAGTATTATGCAATTTACTGTCTATGTGTGATTTGATTAGACAAGAATCACAAGATTGATTTTTCTATGCGGCCAATCCCCATAGATTAGAAAAAATAAAGTAGTCACTGCAAGTTGAAGGAAAAGTACCAACACAAAACTGTACTCAATGTAAAGTACGCATTTTAATATTACTTAGTAAATTATAATTCCTTAGAAAAACTACTTAGTGACAGTAATTTGAGGATTTGTAATTTGTTACTTTACATCACTGGTAATGATGCACTGTAGAAGTGTGTTGCTTCCTTAAAGGAATAGTCCACCTAAAAGGGAAAATTTCCCCTTAATTTACTCACCCTTGAGTCATCCTTGGTGTACATGGATTTTTCTGTCAGCTAAACAGTTAAAATAGTTTTAAATTAAATTGAAATTTTATGAAACCTAATTATCTTATTGAAATTAATTCAAGTGTCATAAATATGTTGTCATTGCTTTTTGATCATATATTTTTTTTACAATGTGAAAAATATGTGTGCTTTTGAACAATCTTGTGAAGGCTAATTCCTGTAGTCGTATGAGAGGGAAAGCAAAGGAACTTCCATCATTCACAATGATTAATACTGTTTACATTCTCTCTTCTCCACCTCAGACAAACAAAGCGTCAGCACAAGGAGATTTCCAGGGTGCCAGCGCAGCTTCTCGGCAGGCTCTGTGGCTCTCCATCCTTTCAATCGTGTTCGGCATCATCACTTACATCTGTGCCATCGCTGCCCTGATCTCCTACCTGTCTGGAAAACCACCTTAAAGACTACTGCATTGGTATCATCTCTCAATTCTTCCAGAAACACACTTCTCTGGTTCTCAATCACACAAACCGCTGCTCTTTACATACTCACATTCATTTACACCTGTGGAAAAGTACATTTGGCTAAGAGAGACAGCAGCTTTGTAACGTTTTCTGGAAATTCACGGCAGTCATATTCGAGTTTGAAGAAGAAGATTCTGTTTTTTTTTTTTTTTTTTCTGAAATTGCTTTGTGTCAAATTCTGTTTGTGACTAGGGCTGCACAATATGTATATAGTTTTCAAACATGTTTATGTTGTTTTTTTAAGTACAACAATACTAATTGTTTACTTTGTTAAGAGGTAAGAAATCTAAACATGATGGAAAAACCCTAATTCCCAATCACAACTACAAAATATTACTTTTTAAAAAAAAGTACATTATATACTCTTAATTACTATTTTATTTGAAACTTGGAAATGTTATCAGAATAAAACATATATTAATATTTTACTTAACTCCATACCGAATAAATCCAGTAAATCAAAAGAAACCAAACATTTTACAAGGAAACAATTTAACAAAAACAATGTTACAATATTTTTTTTTCAATTGTACTGTTTCATTCTTAAAGGGATAATTAACCCAAAATGAAATTTTCCTGGGGCGCCACGGTGGCGTAGTGAGTAGCACGTTCGCCTCACAGCAAGAAGGTCGCTGGTTCGAACCCCGGCCGGGTCAGTTGGCATTTCTGTGTGGAGTTTGCATGTTCTCCTCGTGGTTGCGTGGGTTTCCTCCGGGTGCTCCGGTTTCCCCCACAGTCCAAAGACATGTGGTACAGGTGAATTGGGTAGGCTAAATTGTCCGTAGTGTATGAGTGTGTATGAATGTGTTTCCCAGAGATGGGTTGCGGCTGGAAGGGCATCCGCTGCGTAAAACAAATGCTGGATAAGTTGGCGGTTCATTCCGCTGTGGCGACCCCGGATTAATAAAGGGACTAAGCCGACAAGAAAATGAATGAATGAATGAAATTTTCCTCATTATTTACCCCCTTAAGTGGATACAAACCTTTATAAGTTTCTTTCTTCTACTAAACACGAAAGACAAGATTGTTGGAAACCTTTATCCATCGGCTTCCATTGCAGGTAAAAAAAAAACAACAATTACTATGGATGTCAATGGTTACATGTTTCCAGTTTTCTTCAATATATCTTCTTTTGTGTTCAACAGAACAATTCAACAAGTGAAATTTATGTAAGGGGTGACAAAATGTATAGTTTTGGGCAAACTATCTCACTTTATAGCTGCATTTTCAAATGTAAAGCTATCAAGTTTTCATTCTGATGGGTTGACAGTAAAGGTCGAAGGTCATGAATGACCATGTGAGTGCTGACACTATGTAAATGTGTTTTGACCACCTCTGGAAGTGGTTGAAAACTGGAAGTGGTTAAAAATCTCAAGGCATTTTAGAGCTGTCTTTAGTGGCATCCACAACATGCATTTTAATACCAGCTATAGAAAGGATGTGTGCAAAAAAACGTACTGTCCAATTATTTTTCACAATAATATATAACAATAGATTATATAGAGCACATACATTAAAAACATTGGTTACACTTTAAAGTTCCAATTCCCATTATTAACTTCTGGTTTATTATTTGCCAACTCTTGGCTCTCTATTAGTACTTTTTCCACTCAGAAGCCTAAATTAAACACAGTCTGTGCAATTGCACTAAGCTAGTCTTGATTATATTTTTGTATATTGTGATTTGATATATTGTGCAGCCTTAGTTCTGTCACCTACAGAGGTATTTCCACTTAAATTCCACATAAATTGACAAGGAAGGGACAAACGAAGGCCTAAAGGCTTGTTATAGAAGGAAACTCGACAAGGACATTAAGATCAGGAGATCACAAAGGACTTGGCTGCGAAAACTCCAGGACGTGCCCTCAGAGACACATGACTTCAGAAAACTGGGTCATTCTCTATCTGAGCTCTGAAAACTGGTCATTGAACAACTCTCCAAACTGAAAACAGCACAGTACATGACTTCAGAACTCGGTTGGAAATTGTCAAATAGAAAACAAGCGCAAGTTCAGACAGATTCTGCAAACATGAGGATGCAACGCAAGTATGCACAGGCAAAGCTCACAGGCGAATGGGGAAACACACATATACACACACACACATATATACTGCAGCTTCCACTGAGTCATGCTGTTATGAGAAGCTTGTCCTGCAGGACTCTATTCATAGCTTGATAAATGTAGACTGCCCATTTTTCCTACTACCAGCAAAACTGTATGGAGACACTTCATATTCATAGTACGCCATACCTGCAAACTCTGGATCAATCCAGAAATCACAAAAAGTGAATTGATTATTTAAAAAATGTAATAAAAGTCACTGTGACTGCTATTTTTGTCTTATTTTCTACAATACTCAAACTATTTAGGGAAACTGATTGCAACAAACCATTTAAGTTCAAAAACTAATCCTAATGAGTACTGTGAACTTAATCCATTTGTGTAAACGAAGCAATTTGAGCACAGTAAAACCCAATAAGTGAATAGAACTCAAACCAACTGAGTACTGTAAAACCCAATAACTTAAGGCAAAACCATTTGAGTATTGTGAACTTACTCTATTTAAGTTGCAGTAATGAGGTATTTAATTAACTCATTTCCTTCAACACTGAAGGCTCGTACACATCGGGACGCTTTTTATTTGCGTTTATCATCAGCGTTTTGCGAGACGTTTTTCTGCATTCAAACCCAAGCGGTTTTCATTGGCGTCGAGCAGGAGAGTATGCAAAATCACTCCTTGTCGTTAGATGGCGCTTAATGAAAACAGAAAAAAAATGAAACTCTCCCTTGATTCCTAATTCTTCCACAATTCCTCTCCACAACATTTCCCTTTTGTCAACATTTTTGTAGTCGATGTCTCGTTTCATACAGCACTTTTCGTTCGGATACCAGTGCAATAAGCAGCTCGACGTTCAAATCGCCTCTGGGCATCTTCTTCAATGTGCGCTTGCATTGACAGTTTTGCGCTTGAGCGCCTCCAAGGGGTGTTTACTGTAACTTCAGCAGCTCCGTACAGGTGAACAAAAGTGGCAATCTGATTGGTGGAGAAGGTTTTGACGCGTCATGTCAAAAAAAAAATGAGCATGAGGCGTTTTTTTTTTTTTTTAAAGACGCTTTTGCGCCTGCCGTTTTGCGCGTTGACGTGCATGATCACATTGGCGCCCTTTATTAAGTTACGAGGCGTTAAACGTCAACTGAAAATGCGAGCAAAAAAACGTCTAGGTGTGCACGGGCCTTGAGTTCAAAATTCATTTCAAATGAGTAGAATTAACTTTCTGTAAATTTGAGTTAACTACACTCATTTAATTTGATAAAGCTAACTGCTGGTTTTTACAGTGTACCAAAATCTAATAAGATTTCAAATGTTCGAATGACAAAAGTGAAAAAGGGTTAGTTCACCTGAAAATGTGACAAAATAAATGCACACCCTGATGACCTGAGGAAGTTTTTACTGTTTTTTTGGTGCACAAAAGTGTTCTTGGAGCTTCATATGATTACAGCTGAACCATTAAAGTGGGATGTTTTGGCAATGTTTTGTTTCCTTTTCTCTCCGATTGAATCTAAAATATCTTAATTTGTGGTTTGAAGATGAAAGAAGGTCTCAGGGGATTGGAACGACTTGAGGGTGAGCAAATACTAACAAAATTTAAATTTTTGGGCAAACTAATCCTTTAAGATGAAGTTGATTTTCTGATCAGAATGTTCTTTAAAAAATGCTAAATAAGGAAATCCCACTACATTTCTGTGGTAAACAGTTTAATGTTTATATTTTTTCTTAACTAGGGATTGTAACCTTATTATGTGAATTCTAATTATTACATTAATTTGCAAAAAAGATGATGTTTCAGGAATCTTTCATTGGGTTGATGAGCTTTTTTTTTTTTTTACAAGAACTGGCATACAATTAGACACTAGTACATTTTTGGTAAATGCAAATCAAATGTAATAAATTCTCCAAGAGCTGTAACATTATTTTGAACTTCCTTTTTAGGGAGATGTGTGTGAATCCCAGCAGCTGAAATCATTAAAACTACATTTAGTTTTGAAATAAGTTATCGAGTGCAGTGTACTAAATGTAACAAGAGTTTCTAAATCCTACATGTATTACCTTAAAAAACTAAACTACTAAATACCATTAAACATTACCATTAGAATACCAATATACAAGGATATAATGAAACCAAATGCCTTTTAAAATTTTCTAAAAGTGACAGTTCGCCCAAAAATTAAAACAGACTCCAAACCTTTATGAGTTTCTTTTTTCTATTGAACCAAAAATAAATTATTCTGAAGAATGTTGAACACTGGAAGCCATTGTCATCCATTGTAGAAAAAAGATACTGTGGAAGTCAATTGCTATCAGATTATGATATTCTTTAAAATCTCTTCTTTTGTGTTTTCTTGAAGAAAGAAATTCAAACTGGCTTATAACAAGTTGAAAGGGTGTGCTGGCAGATTTGTCTTTTGTGTGTATGTGTCTGTGAACCTTCACTTGCCATGGATAAGTTCAATAATTTTGCAGAATGGTAATGAGTTTGCAGGTATTTAAACATCCTTAAGATCATCACACGTGTTCATACTGAGCTACACTGTAAAAAATGCTGGGTACCACACAATTCCTTCATGTTGTCCCAACATAAATTAAGTCAGCTCAATTGTTTGTACAATTTTAAAAAATTAAGTTGCCCCCAAAAAAATCATTTCAAAAAGTAATTCTTTTTTGTGTATGTTTTGAACGATATGTTTTGACTAATGGGGATTTCCCTTCCTTGGCAGTGAAAGCAGGCACTTGGTTAAAAGTGAATTTTGGGATATACTTTAGAAAACCAGTGACATTTCTACCCCAGTAATCTTCATTTTGTTGTAACAGTCTACTAACGTTTAATATCTACAATTTTGCCTTGCTAACCCTAAAGGTGAGCGATAAGCAGTGCCAAAACACATTTGACTGACATGTTTTAGTTGATGTATAGGAAGCGAAGACATTTCTTCACACGTTTTGTGCAATTATAAATCCATCTGCTCTCATGCACAATTAATGGGAGACCTATTTTAAATAGGAACATGTGCTTAAACATTCTGATAATTAATTTTACTTGTGAAAGGTATAGTTAATCCAAAAATGCCAATTTTGTCACCATATTTTGAAATTGTTAGAAATAAGTCATGGGTGGGTAGATGATGACATGTTTTTTTTTCTCCTTTTTTTGGGTGAACTATTCCTATTAACATGATTTATACATTAGATTTATCTAGACTGATCTCGATTCTCTACATATGCAATGTCCCCAAATTAGACAATAAAAATTCTACAGTTCCATGTTTTGAGGTCAATACATTTCCTTTTTAGATTTAAATAAACAATGTTTATTCAGAATGATTGCATTTATTGGTCAAGAAGTGCAATAAATGCATTTATAATGTTACAAGAGATTTGGATTTCAAATAAATCCTATTCTTTTGAATATGTAATCATGTTAAGCAGCTCAGTTCTTATCACTGATAAGAATAATAAATATTTCTTGAACTCCAAAATCAGCTTATTCATTTCTGGATGATTATGTGACTGAAATCTGGACTAATGGCTGCTGGAAAAAATCAGTTTTGCTATAGAAATAGAATTAGATTAATGATATTACACATAATTGACTGGATTTTGGAAATAAAAAAATACTTCTTAGAGAAACTGACCTCTTACAGAACTTTTGAACTGTAATGTGCATTATACAGGAAAAACAACTTTGGATTTGAAGTTTGGATTCATTCATTTTCCTAACAGGGCACAAAACAGCGGTCAGCATAAACTGCCTTGGCAGGTGCCCTTCGAGCTCCCCGCTATTAGAATTTGGGTCATATCATGGTAGGAAATTAGGTATTACTTCAACAACAAGCTGCCCCATGGAGCAGAGGAGAAGAGCGATAGCAAAACCCCCTATGGAAACTCATCATTGCCTGTGTGGATTATAGAAAAAGAGCAGCACAAACAGTCTGACGGTGCAGGAATATTCAGACCACAGCAATCTGAGAGGAACAGAAGAATCATTTCATTCCTTCGCTACATTATTCTTGTGTAAATGTGTATGTAAATTTCTAAGGTATGTGTTATGAACAAATAAACGCACTTGATTGAATATTGTAATTTTGGTTTTGTTATTGTCTGCGTTGTTGTTATTGAAAACATCGACATGTTTTAATGGTACTCATTACAATGGACGTCTCTAGAGAAACTTAATGGAAGATCAAGCTCAACTGCAGCGAACAGTAATTAAGGATAATGCATATTAATATTCTATGTAATTTTCCAACTAACCCAGCTTACAGTCTAGTGGAAAGCTTTATCATTTTTAAATTTTGAAAGCTGTGGTCCCCGAAGCGATGGTCTTAACGTCATGTTTTAAGTTCAGAGTTGCTTTGAGTTAAAAACAAAATCATCATCTATTTCAATTATTATTTTTTTATTCGCTATTTAAAGGGATAGTTCCCCCCCAAATTTTTTACTGACCCTCATGTGTTTCTAAAACTGTATGAGTTTCTTTATGTCTGCTAAACAAAAAAGAAGATATTTTGAAGTATGTTAGAAACTGGTAGGATTGACCTCCATAGAAAATAATTGCTATGGAAGTCAATGGTTACAGATTTCCATCATTTTTTCAAAATATCTTCTTATGTGTCCAGCAGAAGAAAGAAACTCAGACAAGTTTGTAACAATGATGATTAAATGTTTTTTTTTTTTTTTTGCGTGAAAGACATAAACTCAATGACACCTGAACAGTAACATGACCGTTTATAATGTTTTTTAGTTTTATTTTATCATCAATACATTTAAAAAATTGTTTTTATTATTGCACCGAGAACAATTTATGTTACGTTCTTGTAAGCATTAAAACACAAGCAAAATAACACATTGAACCCAAATACTTGATCTCTAGATCATTCAAATAAACGCAAATCAGAAAAAGTTGAGATGTTTTGCAAAATCCAATGAAATCAAGAATCAGAGAGTTGCTCAATCTTTTTTTTTAATCATGGCTCATTACTTTGTGGCAAATCTCATGAGGAAAGTGACAAACAAATCAAAACTGAAACACTTAAATCACAATTCAATACATATTTCATGACACTAAACTCATGATTCAATTTCTATATTGTATGTTTAAAAAATGGTTAACATTTGTATTATTATCTATAGTATCTGGATGCAAACTTGGATTTGCAAGCTGAAACTGGATATCTCAAAGATGCAATGTCAGACACAATCCACTCAATGGAGCTAGTGACGTCAATATGAGGGGTAGGAGCAGAGCTTGGTTGGGTGTGGGCATTAAAGGGGTGGTCCACGGTGTATTTTTGAGGCTTGGTTGTGTTCATAAGATGCAAAGCAATGTGTGCTCGTGCTTCATTTGTAAAAAATAAATAAATAAATTAATTAATTAATAAATAAAAATCACTGTAATCACTGAAAACGACTGCCATATTTCCTAGATCCTCCGAAAGGCCTGCCCTCAAGAGGCTCCGATTGGTCAGCTGACATAATGTGCTGTGATTCACGGCTCTAATAGCATGAGCTTTTGTGCTGTATAAATACTGTCAGTGTAGCTGTTAGCCTTATCAGTTTGTGCCTGAATCAGACAGAAAATGACACAAGAGGACACAGCTGCTCACGCCTTACGCCTGCTCTCTGAAATAAAATCTGACAAGTGTCTTTCACATATATTCAGAATAAACACATATAAGTAATATGAAATGTTCACATCTTTTGCAAGTTTGTTATTTGTGATGTATAACACAGGGAAAGCTGCCTCATAGAGACACTGCATCGCTGCTGAAGAGTGGTTTGACTGATAAATATGAATTTGTAGTTAGATTGTTAGCAGTGTCAAACAGCATTTACCGTTTGTTTACGTCCTTGCTACAACATACCTTAACGCTAGACACTATGCATGTAATAGATCAATTTTAACAAATAAAAATATTTACAGGTTGTGGCTCACAATACACAGCTTCGTCTATATTATGGTTGGACCTGCTTCTTCTTTGAGGAGTTTTTAGCCAAATTTGAAGAGATTCTGGAGGTTCTCATTTGTCAAATGCTAACTATATATTTTTATAATTCACTGGAACATATTAATTCATTCATTTTCTTTTCAGCTTAGTCCCTTTATTAATCAGGGGTTGCCACAGCGAAACGAACCGCCAACTTATCCAGCACATGTTTTACGCAGCGGTTGCCCTTCCAGCTAACCCATTACTGGGAAACACCCATACACTCTCATTCACACTACGGACAACTTAGCTTACCCAATTCACCTGTACCGCATGTCTTTGGACTTGTGAGGAAACTGGAGCACCCCGAGGAAACCCACGAGAACAAGCTAATGCTCGAACCAGAAACCTTCTTGCTGAAACATAAATAAATTAAATTGTAAGTACTTCTCTCTTTGTGTCGTGTCCTTTGAAAGCCCAAATACAGAAACAGAACAAGCTATGTGGAAATAGCAGTATTTGGACGACATTCTCTGCTATAACATTACAGTGCCTCTGACCATGCCCCTTCACTGCAGGGTGTATGCGCGTAACCTGAAGCATTTGTGATTTCACTAACCCAGATGTATTTTTTTGTAGTCCCCAAACTTTGCCGTAGGCTTTGCTAGGCTAACTCTGTAAAAGCCAATGTCTTCCTAGACTTTAAATTGGTTGTAAATGCACAAGTCTGAAATCAGAATACAACTATTAATTCTGAATTATTAACTACACTAGACACATTCTTGCCCTGGGTCATTCTTGCAGGGTATTTTTACCTATATTTTCAGCTGTCTTTGTCACTTAAGACTGTCACTTCGCAAATAATATATAATATTAACCCAATGGCCAAGATTCCAGAACATACAGTGCTGAACAATTACCATCCTGTGGCTTTGACTAATGAAATGTTTTGAGCGCATTGTTAAGAGGAGCTTACAGCATATGACCCAGAGCATGACTGACCTTCTTCAATTTGCATGAGAATGCTGCAGCAACGCTACTGGACTTTGTGTAAAATCCAAGTGCAATTATGCTTTTAAAGCTTTTGAATTCACAGTCTCATATTTTGGTCGACAGGTTTTCAAAATTTCAATCTATGGATATTGGGACATTATTTTAGGTATAGTTAACTTTAACACTGAATCCACAGAGAACCAACAACACTGTCTAAAGCCATTTGTTGCTCAACAGGTACTCCACAGGGGTATGTTTTGTCACCACTGCGGTTTGTACTTTACACTAATGACAGTCAGAGTAAATCTGAATCAAGGTATATAATTAAGTATGCTAATGATTCAGTCTCCCTCAGATTAATGAGGTGGGCCATGTCCCAGTTTTGGAAAATGTTGTTGCTTGATGCAAAGACTCATATTTGCAACTCAATATCTCAAAAACAAGCAGGTGATGCATATTGATTTTCTCTGCACCCACATTTCCAATTCATCTATAGCTTTCAAGAGTTCACATGTAGCTGATGATTGATAATAAAGCATGTTTGGCATGCTGTCCCGAGAGAGAGCCCTGAGCTCAGAATATTCTTGAGCCTGGGGCTCCCTGCCGTTTGAAGGGCCGAGAGGGAGTTTGAGCTCAGGTAGGTCTCAAGAACTCAGGGATTGCTGTAGACAGAGAGATATGAGACTAGAGTTGATCTATGATGCCTTTGGATAAGTCGATTTACTTATACTGCATGTCTTTGGATGATGGGAGGAAACTGGGTAACCCGGGGAAAGTCCTTGCAAGCACAGAGAGAATATGTAAACTCTGCACACAAACGTCAAATGGCCTGGTAAGGACTTGAACCAGTGACATTCCAAAAGGAGTGGAAGGGGGATTCTGCAAGATGAAGATGACTGAGGTGATAAACTCTGGTTATTTATAATGAGTTAGGATTGATCTGATTGGCGGATCATGTGTTAGCTGATGTGGGACCAGCTGTGATCAATCATAAGCATGTGATCCTCTCAAAATTAGTTTATAAATAAACTGCACTAAGCAGCTACGTTGTAGAGACGGAGAGTATAAATATCTGGGCGCCATCTTAGAATATGAGCTGACATTTGAGGCCGATACTGATATCAATGGAAAAAGGCTAACCAAAGTTTTTTTGATTTAAGTGATCCAGTGTTGATAGGCCACTTCTTATTATGTTTATTCTTATTTTATCAAGTCTTTTTTAACTTTTGTTATATACTGGTGTGGTAAACTGAGGGTGACAAGCAAAAACAGATTAACAAGAATTATTCAGATTTCTCAAAAGACCATTGGCACTAACCTTAAGAAGAATTAGGTATGTGTATAAAGTAAGAGTCATACAGAGGGTTACGGCAATATTAGCAGATAAAAAAAAAAAAAAAACATGCTTCATTCAGAGTTTTGCCTCCTGCCATTATTTTAAACAGGCTAGGTACAATCATTGGTTTGTAGCAGTTGTGCTCCTTAACAAGCACTAAAATGTCAGTATTTTGTTTAGTTACACTATATATTCCTTGCTGCTTCAATTTATTTTAATTTTTTTTTATCTGTTTTTTGTTTCATCAAATATCATGCTTTAGTGTGTGTTGTGTCGGCTATTGCTGTGGACAAAAGCTGCCACTTGGCGTGAGTAGAAAAAAAAAATCCTATCCGATCCAAAAAATGATCAGATTCTGAATTCTCAATGTTATGATGTATCACTACAACCCTACCAACTACCATACATAGTATTGTGAGAAGATACTATGGATCAGGGCGCCACGGTGGCCTAGTGGGTAGCACGTTCGCCTCACAGCAAGAAGGTCGCTGGTTCGATCCCCGGCTGGGCCAGTTGGCATTTCTGTATGGAGTTTGCATGTTCTCCCCGTGGTTGCGTGGGTTTCCTCCGGGTGCTCCGGTTTCCCCCACAGTCCAAAGACATGTGGTACAGGTGAATCGGGTAAGCTAAATTGTCCATAGTGTATGTGTGTGAATGAGAATGTATGGATGTGTTTCCCAGAGATGGGTTGTGGCTGGAAGGGCATCCGCTGCGTGAAACAAATGCCGGATAAGTTGGCGGTTCATTCCGCTGTGGCAACCCCGGATTAATAAAGGGACTAAGCCGAAAAGAAAATGAATAAATGAATGATACTATGGATCCTGAGTAATCTCAAAATATGAACAAAACAAAACATGTTAACAAAATAGGAAATCTCAAATGAATGTTCTCCACTTTCCAGCCCTCAGATGACATTGAATGATTACAAAAAAAATTATACGGTGCTGTCCGATGTTGCCACATATACTTAACAGGACCTTGTAAAACCGTTGTTGCTTAAGTCTTTGATACTCAAGTAGAAAGCAAGATACACAACAGTTTTATGCAGTGATGCCATCAGAATCAACAAGAAGCACGGTTCATACACATTTTTACTGTTCAAATATGACTTTTCCCAGACTTTCAAGTACGTTCACATGAAGTATCATGTAATGTGTACATTTACATGGTAAATAATAAGCAAAACAATGATGTTAAAATTTATTATAGCATATCATAGAACACGCAACAATCTATTTTGTTTAAATTAGTAAATACGTTTTTTTATCTATATAAAATTGATTTCGATAATGCTAACAGCAATGTGAGAGCAAGTTGTTGGCCAAGGACAGAAAAGACAACTATCCTATATTCAAGTTAGGGCTGCACAAAATATTGTTCCAGCATCGATATTGCAATGTGTGCATCCGCAATAGTCACATTGCAGGATTTGCAATTTGCAGGATATGTTGAGATTATAGTTTAATCATAATGGAGAAAAGGTTTATCATCTGCATGCATTTTTGAAGAGGTAGTTCACCCCAAAATTGCTTGCCATATTCATTACACCCTTCACTTGTTTCAAACATTTTTTTTGTTTTAAATGAACACAAAATGAATTTTAATTTCATTGAATAAAACTCTAATAGTATTGAAACACATGTGAGTTAATAGTGAGTACATTTTAATCTTTGATTAAACTGTCCCTTTAAGGCCCGTGACTGTGTAAATATATTTCAATATTTCAAAACATCCAGCCATAAGAACTTTTTTGTAACTTTAAAAAAAGATTAAATAATATACAATGAAGATGCAGTGTTGATTATTCAATATCTGTACCTGAAAACTATAATTCACTTTTATCTTTATTATAATTTACCTATCCATGCTTGTAATTTATTTGTTAAATGTTATTAAAAACATCACTCTTCTACAAAATCTCCCCAATCAATCCAAAAAAAAACCTGTTAAATCATCTGGTGAAATTGTATTCACATTGCAATATATATATATATCACAGAAATACAACATATTGTACTGCCAGATATTTCCTATATCATGCAGCCCTAATTCAAGTATACAGAAATTTCAGAAGTAATTTCCATGACTTTTCCAAAACTTTGTGGGTTTTTCTGTTTTTCCCAAACTTTTCCAGACCTGGAAAACATCATGTCAAAAATTCCATGACTTTTTCAGGTTTTCCTTAACTGTATGAACCCTGAAGACCCTGGAGAAAGAAAAAAAACAGAAATGTGTGTTGGGCTCAGATGAGTCCAGATTTCAATTACCAAACCAACTTTCAAAAACCAACAAAAGCACAGAGTTCTCAGTCTCAATAAGCTGAGGGAGCATCCAGACTTGTGTGAGTGGCAGATGTAAAAACAAATGTCTGTCACAGTATGGGTGACTGGCAAAGGTTTGTGAAACGGTAACATTGACATGATGGAGGCATATATTTGAATAATGCAAAGACATAGAAAATGATGACTGTATAAAGTGAACATGCTTGACTGGCCTGCCTGTCTGCAGTTCAAATCTTGAAAACCTATGGCTCATTATGAAAAGGAGAATCAGACTAGCCTAGTCGATAGGCAGACATTTTGCTTGCAAAACGTTAACAATTGATATTCTCAACTCACAAACGATTACAAATTTTAATTAAAATGGAAAATGATATGATACCATAAGCCAAAAACCATTGTCTGTGTGTATGTGATGTTTTGCAAGTTGGTGAATTTCGGTTTTCTTCAAGTTCCACTTCTGTTCAAATGTAAATGTATATCTCACAAGTTAGGACTTTATACTTTAGAATTCAAAAGCCTGAGAGCTGTTTAATCTTGCAATTTTAAAAACAAAAGTTGGAATGCAAGAAAGACCATTAATTTGTCATTATGACAAATAGTCCTTAAAAAACTAATTCTAAAAATCATTTTTAAAAAGTCAGAATTGCAAGACTTATGCCACATTAATGTTTTTTCTTCTCAAAAGTCAAGAGTACATTTTAAAGTTATACATTTTCCCCAAAATTGTGAAAAACATCATAAATGTAAGACAAAGACACAATTATAAACAAGTCTTACAATTCAGTTTTTTACAATTGTGAGAGTCACATCATTTGAAAGATATGAATGTATAATTGGGAGATTTCATAATTGTGATTAATTACAATTTGTTTTGTTTCAAAATGTCAGGATTTTTATTTATATCTTAGAATTCTTTTGTTTTTCAAATGGAAAAGTAAATTGTAAGATAACGACTTTTTGTAAAATAAAGATAATATATAATTAATTGTATGTAATACAATTATTCTGAATAATACATAGTATAACAACTGTGCAATAAAAATAGAAATACATGAAAAGACACTGCAAACTCAAGTACAAAAAAATCCTAACATGCATATTTTATTGCATCTTTGAATATCGCCGCTTGACAGAATCCCTATAAAACTGGAAGATTTGCTCCGAGGCCTTCTGACTGATAGCGATGCACTGCTGGAGCTGTGTAGGAAGAAAACACATTTATGTCACTGCCTTGCAGAGAATTCCAGTAGGTTATGAAACATACACAAGTACCTATGTATCATCCACACAAACAGAGCAATGAATCACACTGGAGGATCTAACACTCACCTCCTGCACTGAAAAAGAACCTGTAGTCGATGACATCAAAACATTGCGCTCATTGCTATCAATGGCAAATGTTAACAGCGCTCGACTTTCCTAGAAAAGAAAGCATAAAGACACAGATCAAGGGTTTAGTTTGCTCGGGATGGTTCGTGTTGGCTCTAGGGAACAGGAAGAGAAGTG